>CAUYLG010020238.1:0-12550 GCA_963573385.1 Cacajao melanocephalus | reverse complement strand
TTGTTACCCAGGCTGGAGTGCAATGGCGTGATCTAGGCTCACCACAACCTCTGCCTCCTGGATTCAAGCAATTCTCCTGTGTCAGCCTCCTGAGTAGCTGGGACTACAGGCATGTGCCACCATGCCCAGCTAATTTTTTGTATCTTTAGTAGGGAGATTTCACTGTGTTAGCCAGGATGGTCTTGATTTCCTGACCTTGTGATCCAACCACCTCAGCCTCCGAAAATGCTGGGATTACAGGCGTGAGCCACCATGCCCAGCTGGTAGCTATACTTTTAATGACAATAACAACAATCTAAGACTTGTATAATGGTTTATTCATCTCCAGTATATCAATGTTGAGGATGTGGTATATATACTTCAGGGGTAGTGAGTTACAGCAGACAAAGTCAAGTGTTCCTTTTATTTATGTACTAAATATAATAAAGTGTTTACACTGTGATAGGACAGTTCTAACTTCTGAGGATATAACAGGGCATGAGCTAGATAAGTCGAACTTCTTATGAGGCTTACATTTTGGTGGAGAACAGAATGAATATAGACACTGTTATGTTTCTGAGATCTGAAATGATGAGAAAGAGCTTATCCATGTGAAGATTTTGGTGAGATATATGAGGCAGGAGGTAACAGGGAAATTTTCCAGGTAGATGGAAGAGTAGGTGGAAAAGCCCTGAAGCAAGGACTGGAATGAAGAATTTTAGGATAGAAAACCAAATATATATGAAAATCAAAGTTTCTGTAGGCATTTTAAACCTCCATAATAGACAAGAGTGGTGGGAAGTTATTTAAGCAAGGATATAATTAGTGTATTTTGACTTATATTTAAACATTTTTTGTATTATAAGAAAACTATATCACAGGGGAAGAAAGAATGAAAGCAAATCATTCCAGTAAGAAGTGACTGATATATTTCAGGTGAAATAATAATAGTGGCCTAGATTATAGTGGTACCATTGAGATGCAGCCCTTCCAGATTCAGATGAAGACATAGACCCCATCTTTCAGTGGAAAAAGAGCAAAGGAATTTCTGCCTTTGCTTTAAAATTGCCACAATGTCTTAAATAATAATAATATTATTATTTCTTCTTCTTCTTTCTTCTTTCTTCTTTCTTCTTCTTCTTTCTTCTTCTTTCTTCTTCTTCTTCAACAAAAGACATGAATGTATATAGAAAACTTAGTCTCTTTAGGCTACTACAACAAAAACCATAAACTAGGTGGTTTATAAACAACAGAAATTTATTTCTCACGGTGCTGGAAGACCTGGTGTCTGGTAAGGCCCCACTGTCCTCTCACGTGGTGAAAGAAGAGAACTCCAGTCCCTTCAGTCCCTTCTATGAACTCTAATCCTATTCATGAGGGCTCTACCCTCATGACCCAATTAATCTCTCAAACACCTCAACTTCTAATACTATCACATTGGGAATTACATTTATACATATGGCCTTTGGGGGTACATACATTCAGTCCATAGTAAAGACTGTATTCTTTAAATTGTAAATGAGTAAATAAACAAATAAGTAGATAAAACAACTTTAAAAATACAGTATAATCCAGAATTCACCAGTGGCAGTCGTGCTCCCTGAAGCCAGCTTGGATTGCCCCATGTGGTCTGTTGCAAGTTTAGTATTCTGCTCCCTGAAAGTTCCAGTAAACTGTTCTGGCTTCAGTAGTAAAGTCTTCCCATAGAGGGCCCCATGCTGGTGTTGCATCCTTTTCGACAGTCCAAGGGTAGGAATACATTGACTCAGTGTCTAATCTAATGACAAGTTACACCACAGATACAATGAATTAAGACCTTCCCCACACCCCAGAATTTCCTTCATGATCCCATATCTCTACCCATGCTGTTCTGATGCTTTTAAAAGCATTTCTTTAGGACTTCTGCATACAATCATAATAGGCTATGAGTGTCCTCTTTTAGCTTTCCAATAGTGTGAAAGTCTGCTTCCCTGCCATGGAAGTGACAGGTTATAGATGCATTGTCTCCCTTTACCTTTTCTAGTTATCAACTCTTTATAAACAGGATCTGCTACACAAAAGAAATACAAAGAAGAATCTTGTGAACTTTTTTCTTTCAGTAAATAAGTGAAATAAGTGTCTTACTCCTCCAGGACTTAAACTTATTCTTGCATTACTGTTTACAAAGAAATCTAAATCTGTTTCTCTAAAACATAAGGTAGCCTAAAGCTACTCTCTTGTCTTGTATTAACAATAAACTCTGAAGAAGGTAAAGAGGGCATAAGGATTGTCGTCAAACATGAGTCTGGGCATGGGGTTCATGCCTGTAATCCCAGTAAATTTGGGACGTTGAGGTGGGTGGATTGCTTAAGCCCAGGAATTCAAGACCAGCCACATGGCAAAACTGCATCTCTTTAAAAAAATTACAAAATTTAACTGGGTATAGTCTCAACTACCCGGGAGACTGAGGTAGGAGGATTGCTTGAGCCCCATAGTGGAGGCTGCAGTGAGCTGTGATTGTGCCATTGTATTTCAGCCTGGGTGACAGCAAGATTTTGTTGAAAGAAAGAAAGAAAGAGAAAGAGACAAAGAGGAAGGGAGGGAGGGAGAGAGGAAGGAAGCAAGGAAGGAAGGAGAGAGAAAAAGAAAAGAAAGAAAAAGGAAATAAAAGGGAAGGAAGGAAGAAAGAAAGGAAGGGAGGGAGGGAAGGAAAAGAAAAGAAAAAGATTAATAAATATTAATTTACTTTTGGTTTTCAGGCAGTGATAATATCACCAAATGTACTAATTATTTATCAGTTCTTACAGCAGCATTAATTGAAAATATTTTTCCAAATCAATCTATTAGAGAAATAGAACAAAAAATTTAAAATTACTTTGATAAACCTAATACTGTATTGCCTTTAAGCAAACTGTTTTTGTTTTCTAGACACTAATAAGATTTACAATTATCTGAAGCTCAGAAATTATATTAAAAAATGAAGCAAACCAAGCTGAACAAAAATAAACAAAACCCAGACAAGGTAGTTTGCGTGGGCCGGGTACAGTGGCTCATGCCTATAATCCCAGCACTTTGGGAGGCCGAGGTGGGTGGATCGCAAGGTCAAGAGATTGAGACCATCCTGGCCAACATGGTGAAACCTCCTCTCTACTACAAAATACAAAAATTAGCTGGGCATGGTGGCACGTGCCTGTAGTCCCAGCTACTCAGGAGGCTGAGACAGGAGAGTTGCTTGAACACAGGAGGTGGAGGTTGCAGTGAGCCCAGATTGTGCCACTGCACTCCAGCCTGGCGCCTGGCGACAGAGCGAGACTATGTCTCAAAAAACGAAACAAAACAAAAATAGTTTGCATGATGCCAGCCATCTGCCAATCTTAAGACTTCTTTTATTACTACAACACTGCATAACTTCAATTAGATAGTATAGATTTGTCATATAACTTTAAAAACTATAATTTTATATTTAGCTTCTTTGTTGTATCTGAATCATTACCTTGTGGCTACTAGCTAGCTATAATTTTCTGCAAATTCACAGAAAAATCTTCTTTCATTAATCTATTTTCCTAAACTTTGTAACATTATGTAAGATGTGAAAAGAGGTGTGCTTTTTACATTATAATTTTCTTTTCCTAGTATTCCATCTGATGTTCCTCTATTTTTTGTAAAATAAATTCATCCTTTTTACTCTCCTACTCCTTGTATTTTATATATATATATATATACTTTTCACTTATTTAACAATACCATTTGACCCGCCAATCCCATTACAGGGTATATAACCAAAGGATTATAAATCATTCTACTATAAAGACACATGCACACATATGTTTATTACAGCATTATTCATAATAGCAAAGACTTGGAACTAACCCAAATGCACATCAATGATAGACTGGATAAAGAAAATGTGGCACATATACACCATGGAATACTATGCAGCTATAAAAATGGATGAGTTCATGCCCTTCTCAAGGAGATAGATGAAACTGGAAAACCATCATTCTCAGCAAGCTAACACAGGAACAGAAAACCAAACACCACATGTTCTTACTCATATGTGGGAGTTGAACAATGAGAATACATGGACACAGGGGAACATCACACACCAGGGCCTGTTAGGAGGTGGGGAACAAGGGAAGGGATAGCATTAGGAGAAATACCTAGTGTAGACGACGGGTTGCTGGGTGCAGCAAACTACCATGGCATGTATATACTTATGTAACAAACCTGCACATTCTGCACATGTATCCCAGAACTTAAAGTATAATAATAATAATAACAAAAGAAATATGTACTGATATTAAAACTCTGAAACTAGTCCGGGCGCAGTGGCTCATGTCTGTAATCCCAACACTATGGGAGGCTGAGGTGGGCAGATCATTTGAAGTCAGGAGTTCGAGACCAGCCTGGCCAACATGGTGAAACTCTATTGCTACTAAAATTACAAAATTAGCAGGTGTGGTGACAGGTGCCTGTAGTTCCAGCTACTGAGGAGGCTGAGGCAGGAGAATTGCTTGAACCCAGGAGGCGGAGGTTACAGTGAGCCGAGATCGCACCACTGCACTCCAGCCAGGGTGACAGAGTGAGATCCTGTCTCGAAAAAAAAAATTCTGAAACTATACCAGGACTATGGGAAATACACACCTGTTTAGTTCTGTCTCCACACCTGGAGGAGTTCCACAGCTGGCTCCTTGATTTAAATACTACCCTTATCCCAAAAATGCAAGGTCAGCAGATACAGCACCTCTTGTCCTTGAAGGTTTAAAGTTTCCTTATTTCCAAAATGGTCCTGATGCTAAAAACATTGGTTAAGATACAGCCTGAAGTATAGCCTTAACATTACGTGGTAAAAAGTAATTTTTAGTCAAGAAAAACGCATCAGCAACAGAAAATTGTGAACAATGCACATTTGATAACTGACGATCCCACAAAATAGAAGTAACTTCTTGTTTTGGTCATAGGCATCGGTAGATTATGGGGAATCTTCCTATTCTTCAAACCCAGGACTGCAGCCTCACCCTCTGCTACCTATCATACTCCTGTGATCATCATCTGGCTTTCTGTTGATATGTCCGTGTGTGTGTGTGTGTGTGTGTTTCATTACTTGCTTCAGAATTCATGGGTTTTAGTTCTTTCCTGTTACATTTCTTCTTATTTCCTTTGGAAACCTTAATACATCTTTAAGTACACCTTTTATTTAAAAAAATAAAAGAAGTCATGGTTCTTGCAGTTTGTTTACCTTGTTAATAGTCGTCATTTCCAGGGAAAGTGCTATTCCTTTCAGGGTAGCAGATAGTAAGTAACTGACTCTTTCCATGCTTATCTGGATGAACCTTAGGAGTCATCTAGCTCAATCTCCTATGCATGTCAGCCGTTTCTTCTAACAATTCACTATAGATATGCATACAGTACCTGTTCTAATATATTAGCATTTGAGTTGCATGAAAGGAGTTTCTGAAATTTCAGCCTTCTGGAGGGTATTGAAGTTGGTTTCTGTGTATCTTTCATAGCAGCCTTCAAATGCCTCTTTTTTCCTACCAATGTTTATGATGTTAAAAATGGGTGTGAAATGACTAGATCAGGATCCTGGGAAGGACTGATACATTTTGGGCTAGCTGTTAATGGGAACAAACTAAAAAGTTGGACTTAGCAGTTACTGGAGATAAAGCTGTGCTTTGCACATAATTGGTGCTCTAAGCATATTTGTAAAGTAAATGGGCAGAAAGTAAATATAACATCAAATTGTTGATTAGCATAAACATCAAGTTAATGTTTGGAGTGGACTGTCAAGTGACCAGCATCAGGCAGCATAGGTAGGAAGTGAACTTGGAGAAAACGGGCCTCGGAGCCAGAGAAACTCTCTGTGAAGCTCAGCGTCACTAATCATTAGCTCTATGTGACTTTGAGCAAGAAACGTTGTTTCCTTACCTCAATTTCTATATCTGCAAAATAGAGGTGGTAATGACAACCACTTCATAGAGTTTTTGTGAGTATTAAATGAGTTGATGTTCATAAAACTATTTTTTAAAATGCTTGAATGGAGAGTTTTATAAGTGATTACCATTATTTCCTTAAGCAAATGGTTGCAAATACGAATAGGATATTGCCATATTTGAGTGAACTTTCAACTAGGTAAAGAATGATTTTAACATTTTATGTATTTTTCAATATTAGAAATAAGAATAAATTTGAAATCCTATATGCTTACAAAAAATAGTACGGCTGTGTACCATGGACCTACAGTTTTACAACTTATTTTTTTCACTTAGAATGTGTCTTGCACAATTTTCTGTGTCAGGACATATAAAATTTTCTCTTCTTTTGTAGTTGATTAGAGTTAGAAATGAACTTTGAAATCTTTTATTCTATCCTTCTACCTCCATATCATGAATTAATTGTGCAGTTGACCTTTGAAGAGCCCAGTGGGTAGGGGCACTGAGCCCTACACAGTTGAAAAATCCATGTACAATTTTTGACTTCACCAAAACTTTCCTACTTATAGCTAACTGTTGACCAGAAGCCTTACCAGTAACATAAATTGTCAGTTGACACATATTTTGTATGTTGTATGTGTTATATCCAATAAAGTAAGCTAAAGAGAAGAAACTGTTCTTAAGAAAAGCATAAGGCCAAGGCGGGAGGATCATTTGAGCTCAGGACCAGCCTGGGCTCCTCACAGGGATACCTCATCTCTATTTAAAAAAAAATTAAATTAGTGAAGCATGATGGCATGTGTCTGTAGTCTCAGCTACTCAGGACACTTGAGTTGGGAGGATTCCTTAAGCCTGGGAGGTCGAGGCTGCAGTAAGCCATGTTTGCATCACTGCACTCCACCCTGGGTGACAGAATGAGACTCTGTCTCAAAAACAAACACATGAAAAAAGAAATGAGGCCGGACATGGTGGCTCACACCTATAATCTCAGCACTTTGGGAGGCCCAGGTGGGTGGATCACGAGGTCAGGAGTTTGAGATCATCCTGGCCAACATGGTGAAATCCTGTCTACACTAAAAATACAAAAATTAGCTGGGTGTGGTGGCAAACCTGTAATCCCAGCTACTCGGGAAGCTGAGGCAGGAGAATCCCTTGAACTAGGTTGGTGGAGGTTGCAGTGAGCCGAGATCACACCGCTACACTCCTGCCTGAAGGACAGAGCAAGACTTCATCCCCCACCTCAAAAAAAAAAAAGAAATGGAAAGGAAGTTATGCAGAAGAGAAAATATGGTTACTATTTATTAAGTGGAAGTGAGTAATCATAATGGTCTTTATCCTTGTTTTATCATTGAGTAGGCTGAGGAGGAAGAGAAGAGGAGGGCTTGGTCTTGCTGTCTCAGGGATGGAAGAGAGAGAAGAAAATTCACATATAAATGGTCCTGTTCATTTCATATCATGTTGTTCAAGGGTCATCTTGAAAAGACTTAAGCTTTTTTCAAATTATTTCTAATAATATGCAATACTATAGCATGTTCCATAATATGTGGTTCTTTTGCTGTTGTTTAAAGTGACCACCCCCCACCCTAGAAAAAGAAAATACTTCTTGTTATTAATAATACTCCAAGCCTAAACCTATGTAATCACCTGAAATAATGCGCACAGATCAGTAAATAGTCTTTTAAAATCCAGTTAAAATATTAAAAATAATGGATTGAATACATTCATTAAGACCATGACGTTATAAAGTTGTAAAAATGACAAGCAGAGTGGGGAAAGAGACTTTAGCAAACAAACTGTTGGAAGATAAACAGCAGCTGGTCAGCAGAAAGGGGGAAACGAGACTGAATTTAAAGCCAGCATTGTTAAAACAGAGAAGAAATATAATTTATATCATAGAATCCCTCCTTTCCACCAACAAATATTTAGTAACTTGACACATCAGATAATCTCTGGAAGTGGGGAAGATGGTGGCAGGACTAAATAATAGGAAGAAATGGTTGAAAGCCTGTTTAAATAGCACTTAAGATGCTTAAGACGCAGTTCGATCTGATCCTCTCTCTTTTATACCTTGACAGAAAATGAAGTTTTGATATTCTGGAAAGGTAAGTGAGATGTTCTCTGCCAAGATACTAAGTTAAAATACATTGAGGGAGTGAAGATTTACATAGTGGAACTGAGGTGCTCTGTCCTCTGCCCTGACCTCCTGTCACCTCATACTCAGGATGCTGAAAACGATGCATACATCCTCCAGGCATAAAACTGAAAGATGCTTTTTCAGGAATGCATGGGAAGAGGAATCCTGAGTATACTGATACCAGAGATCCCCAATCAACTGGCCCAGTAGATCATCATATAATGAAGACTACGGTTAATAAATCCCACCCACCAGCATGAATTTCCAACCAGCTTTTTAGCATTTTAGTCTTAAATATTAGTAGACAGCTATGGATCACAACGTATTTGTGGATAACATCTTAAATAAAAGATGGAAGGAAAAATAACAAAACCATATTGAAAGAAACAGACACTAAGTGGGGGGTGAGGATCTCTGCAAAACTGTTTCTTAGTAATCTCTTAAAGTAATAAAAAATATTTCATTCATAAAACAAGAATAGTTTGCCATTTAAAATAATTATCAAACTGAAATGAGCTTTGTCAGTTAAAGATTGGATAGTTATGAGAGAAATCTCAGTAGGAGGTTTGAAAATTTAAAAATATCTTTCAGAAAGGAGAGCCAACAGATAATGAAATAGAAATTAGAAGACCAAAATAAATACTCCAAGAGGTCCATCATTTAAATAATATGAGTCCCAGAAAAACACGGAGAGTGAAAAATGGAAAGCAATTATCAAAGACTTAAGACAAGAAAATTCTCAGAACACAAGGAGTGAGCACAGAAGGGAAGTAAATGGAAAGGAATCTCTGTGATAATGGTGAAGGGGTATTCTGAGATGACAGCTGCAGAGCAGAGTCAGAAGGCAGCCTACCCAGGTTGAAAAGGTAGAAGCTGTGGGCAGGATTTCTTCAATAAGAGGAAGTTAAAGAAATACGTGATGTATTTATATAAACAGAGACAGGTAATCGCTCAGATAGGTAAGAATGCATTAATGATAACTGTGTAAAAAGAGATCCGGTTGAGATGGTGGCTCATGTCTACAGTCCTAACTACGCAAGAGGTTGAGGCAAGAGGATCACTTTAGGCCAGGAGTTTGAGGCTACAGTCATCTGTGATTGTGCCACTGCCCTCCAGTCTGGGCAACAGAGTGAGACCTCATGCCTAAAAAAATGTTTTTAATAAACAAAAGGGATCAGACAAATAAAAGCACTGTTATTTACTTCAAGGAAAACCAAAAGTGCTGAAAGAATAGAAAAATTACACAGTATTCTATGTAGCTATGGCTCAGCAGTGAATAGTATTCAAAGAATTGTGATACTGTAAACACTAAGTATTGATTAAACAAAAACTATGATATACTATTTTTGAGAATATAGGTTGATACAAAGTGTGTTGTATGTCTGTGAATCTGTGTGTCTTTGTGGTGGAAGTGGAGAGGCTGAGTAATGTAGGAGAGCTCATTATTCATCTTCCAGAATAGAAAGCCAACACATAATGCCCCAAACCAAAAAGCATAGAAGAAATAATTAAATATATTATTCCAATTTGTAGAAGTACATATATATATTTTTATATATTTATATATATGTATATGCTAAAAGTTAAAGTTATTCCCTCAGGAAGCAGAAAATCTGTTCACAGGGCTTTGGGTAGTATTTAAATTTTAGAAACAAATCCCTTAAAACTGATTGATGTTAATGTATAGTGTATAATTTTGATATAAAAATTACAGTGGTGATATGGTTAAGCTTTGTATCCCCACCCAAATCTCATCTTGAATTATAATCCCTATAATCCTTATGTATCAAGGGAGAGACCAAGTTGAAGTTATTGAATCATGGGAGCAGTTTCCCCCACGCTGTTCTGGTGATAGTGAGTTCTCATGAGATCTCAGGGTTTTATGGTGTGTGCTAGTTCCTCCTGCATTCACTGTCCTTCCCACCGCCTTGTGAAGAAGGTGCTTGCTTCCCCTTTGCCTTCCACCACGATTGTAATTTTCTTGAGGCCTCCCCAGCCATGTGAGACTGTGAGTCAATCAAGCCTCTTTCCTTTATAAACTACTCAGTTTGGGGCAGTTTTTTATAGCAGTATGAAAATGTACTAATATAAAGGGGAACCGTGGAGGTTTTTTACAACTTTATACTGTGGTTTCCTCATAACCAGATTTTAAAAATAAAATTATAGAGAAAAAAAAATTTTTTAATCTGTTTTACTTGTAAAAAACAGCCTTATTTTCTACTATATTATTCAGGAATTTGAAAAGAAAATGCCATTAGAAAAGACTGTGAGAATTCTGTATGATTAACTTTACCCCTGTATGCCCAGTAGTGATTTCTTTAAGAAGTGAGGCTGAGGGTCTCAAATAGCTTTTTATAATGGGTAGGAAGAGGCCTGGCACCAGTGAGGTAATAGTTTACCTGGCAAACTAATTTCATTTTGAAATGCAAACAAGAGGAGGGAAGTATGGAAAGTAAATATAATTATATTAATTTTAACATTTGTTTAAATAAGCACAATGAAGTTGTCTATTAAATACATCAATAAATCTGAGACTGCCAATAAAAAAAAATGCTGTGTAAATATTCCCAGCAAAATATTAATTGATATCTTGCGGTTATTTTTTTCTTCTGTTTCCTATCCTCACCTTAATGACAGAGAATATTTTTGTTTATTCCATTTTTATCATTATGTAATATGATTTCTAAGAGACCAGGGGAACAAAATACTGTTTTGGGATATGTATATAATAATATACAGGCACAGAACCCATATTTTCAATAACCTTTTCACAGGATAGCATCTTCTACACCTTCAATCAAGATGTCATGTCATTGAAAAATAGCAGCTGGTCTGAGTGCTATAACCTAGACAACAATATGTTTGCCATAAAGGCTGACTCTATTTTGTGAAAGTTTTAGAAATCAGTATTGACATAGATACAAGAGTCAAATGAAAAGGATATAAGCAAAATTAATTTTAAAGAATTAAGACAAGTATATTTGTAAGTATGTAAATGAGATTATTTCCATGGAAAATTATATTCTAGTAGATGTGGCCAAAAAAATATGTTAGACACTGGAGGCCAGAGATAGGTCTTCTAATAGCTAAGAAGTTCTAGTAGAAAAGACAGGTATATAAATAAAAATTGCAAGATTGTAAAACTGGATACATAGGGCCTTAATAACTTAATTACAGAGGGTGCATAACTTATACTGAAAATACATTACTTTAGGGCAAATAGAATTTTATTTAAATACATTAAAATTAATTGACTTCTATATTTTCTATAATAATACATTGGGTATTATTCATTTGTTAAGCCAATATATTACAGTTTTGCAGGAAGTTTTTAAGAGCCTACTATGTGTCAGGCACTCTGCTAACTGTTAGAGATAAAATAATTAGCAAAACAGATAAATTTGTCCCCTCAAAAACAGAATCTTCTGCAAGAGAGAGCTAAATAAAGAAGCAATTATCAAGCCAGCTAAATTTCATCAAAGGAAAATCATCAGGGGTAGGAATAGATTCTTTATAGATCATAAATTTTAGAATTACTAAGTTAGAAAAATTGTAGTGGTCATCTAATTTTTTACACACCCACAAACTGAGACCCAGAGAGAATGATAAAGTAGCTATAGGCAGAGGCGAAACAATCACATGTATGTCCTATCACTATTGGTCTCCCGTCACCACTTGAAATTGTTGGAGTGTTTGGTTTCATGAGTTTAATATTCTCTATGCAAGGCAATATTTTAATCAAACCATTGAATAACTATATTATTATTGAAAAGCAGAACAGCCAGTGTGTATGTGGGGCGGGGGGTATTACAATCTGTAAGAATAATTATTCTAAATGAAATAGTAGCAATCTTCATAGATTATTAGGATAAGACACTTAGTAGGTTTTATTTAGTGCCAGGAAAACAGAAAAGATACTAAGGAAAATAAAAACAACACCTATTCTCATTTTCTGTGCACCATCTCATTTTTTTCTTCACGATGGCCTTCTATGTTGGGTAAAATTGTTTCTATTTTACTGATGTGGAAATGAAGTTCTAGGAAAAAAGAGCACCTTCTTCAGGATCACAAAGCAATTTCATGGTAAAGAATGGGTTTCAATGTAGCCATTTTGTTTTGCCTCATTTGTTCCTCTACGTAAAAGTATTCCCAGTAGGTAAATATCACTTTGTCAATTGAATATTAAACATTATTTTTACCTCAGTGGAGAAATCATAAAATATATGCTAGGGTTTTATGAGACAATGAAACATTCTGGAATGCAGGACAGTCAGAGGAAAAGAGTTGGGAGATATAAGTGTTTTGGGCAACATTTCTACTCTTTTCACATAATTATTCATACAAATAATTTGGGCCACAAATAATTCACTGGTGACTTAACCTTTTGGTTCAAGGAGTGATCTTAAATTAAAACACCTTCGCTAAAGCAACAACTAAAACCTCTCTAACATCATTAACACATTTTTATAAGGAAAGGAAACACACACACACACACACACACACACACACACACACAAAGACAATA
>CAUYLG010020236.1:0-12350 GCA_963573385.1 Cacajao melanocephalus | reverse complement strand
TTTCGGGTGTTCTCAGCCTTTTTGCACTGGTTTCTTCCCATTTTTGTGGATTTATCCACCTGTTGTCTTTGTAATTGCCGACTTTCAGATTGGGTCTGAGTGGACGTCCGGCTTGTTGGTGATGAAGTTTTTTCTGTTTCTTAGCTTTCCTTTGGTGGACGCCCTTTCCCCAGAGAGCTAGGCCTTCCTGGGTTCAGCTGTGCTTACTGTGAAACTCGCGGTCCTCAGCGTTTCCAATTGCTGTTCTCCTTGTGGAGATGGGGCCAGCCAAGCCCGACTCAAAGGGCATCCCATCCCATATACTCCGCACCGAGAAGCGCTGCGCAGGGGTGCCAGCAAAACAGCCGTGCCGGCCAAAAGAGTCGTGCTGGCGACCCGTGTGGCTCCTCCACTGGGAATCTCCCGGTCTGTGGGCAACAAAAATTTGTCTGAAAGTGCGATGTCCACTCGCTCTCTGCGCTTTCACTGGGAGCTACAATCCTGAGCTGCTGCTAATCGGCCATCTTGGATCTCTCTCCCACTTCCTATTTTTTTAACTTTAAATGGATCTAGTGCTTGGACGACCAACAAGCTGGTGTGAAAGTAGAGTGCCACAGGCAGTAGAGTCACTCAGTCTCTGCAATTTTCCAGTTGGAGACTTGGGGAAAATCACCCAAGCTCTTTCTGCTTCCATTTCCTCATCAGTGAAAATGAGGGTAGCAATAGCACTTGCTTTAAATGGTTATCTTCAAGGGTAAATGTGATTATGTGTGTGTGTGTGTGTGTGTGTGTGTATATGTAATTTTTCTTTAGTATACAGATTCATAGCCAAGAGTGATAATATATATAAAGTAAATGGTAGAGCCGGGCATGGTGGCTCACGCCTGTAATCCCAGCACTTTGGGAGGCCGAGGTGGGTGGATCACGAGGTTAAGAGATCGAGACTATCCTGGCCAACATGGTGAAACCCCGTCTCTACTAAAAAATACAAAAATTAGCTGGGCATGGTGGCGCCCGCCTGTAGTCCCCAGCTACTCGGGAGGCTGAGGCAGGAGAATTGCTTGAACCTGGGAGGTGGAGATTGCAGTGAGCTGAGATTGCGCCACTGCACTCCAGCCTGGCGCCTGGAGACAGAGCAAGACTCTGTCTCAAAAAAAAAAAAAGTAAATGGTAGAACCAGGACTCCAAAGCCCACAGATTTAATAGTTATACTCTAGATGTCTCAAAACCATAAAAACAAACATACATAGTATAAAGACTAGAAAGAAATACAACAAATTATTAACAGTGTTTATTTCTGCATGGTTGGATTATGATTTATTTTCATTTTTTCTTTTTTTGAGACAGAGTCTCACTGTTGCACAGACTGGAGTGCAGTGAAATGATCTTGGCTCACTGCAACCTCCGCCTCCTGGGTTCAAATGATTCTCATGCCTCAGCCTCCTGAGTAGCTATGATTACAGGTGTGCCCCACCACACCCAGCTAATTTTCATATTTTTAGTAGAGACAGGGTTTCACCATGTTGGTCAGGCTGGTCTCAAATTCCTGACCTCAAGTGATCCACCCGCCTTGGCCTCCCGAAGTGCTGGAATTACAGGCATGAGCCACTGCACCCAGACTTATTTTTTATTTTTTTGAGACAGAGTCTTGCTCAGTTTCCCAGGCTGGAACGTAGGGCTGAATCTTGGCTCGTTGCAACCTCCACCTCCCAGATTCAAGCAATCCTTGTGCCTCAGCCTCCGGAGTAGCTGGGACTACAGGTGCCCACCACCACGCCCAGCTATGTTTTTTGGTCTTTTTAGTAGAGATGGCATTTCATCATGTTGCCCAGGCTGGTCTTGGACTCCTGGCTTCAAGTGATCCACCAGCCTCGGCCTCCCAAAGTGCTGGGATTACAGGTGTGAGCCACTGTGCCTGGCCTGAGGTAAGAATCATTATCCCCATTATCCAGATGAAAAAATAAGGCCGAGAGAGGTTAGAAAGTTGGCTTAAACTTCAGGTTTCATAGCTACTAAGAGGCAGACAGCCAAGATCTGTAGGTGGATCTGGCTGTCTCCAAAGCTAGGTGCTATCGTCAGGGATGCTGGACCATGGGGCTGGTGACTAGGACTTCCCCACACCAGTCTTCTGATGGAAGAGTTAAGGTGGGAGGCTGTGAGGACTGGGCCTATGCTGGATGTGCTCTCGTGGGTCTCCTCTGCCTGCTCTATTGATTTCCTAGGTTCATATTCCTGGTAGAGGGCATGGCTTGGAAGGTGGACAGTCAAGGGGTGCTATGGAGTTTCCCTAAGAAATACCTGTTTCTCTTGTTAGGTATCCTATAGAGCAGTGCTTCCTAACCTTTTTGGCACCAGGGACCAGTTTCCATGGACTGGGGGTGGCAGGGATGGTTTCAGATGATTCAAGTGCTTTATACTTACTATGCACTTTATTTCTCTTGTTACATTGTAATATATAATGAAGTAATTATACAGATCACCATAATGTAGAATCAGTGGGAGCTTTGAGCTTGATTTCCTGCAACCAGATGGTCTCATCTGGGGATGGGAGACAGTGACAGATCACCAGGCATTAGATTCTCATAAAGAACATGCAACCTAGATCCCTTGCATGGGCAGGTCACAATAGGGGTTGCGCTCCCTAGGAGAATCTAATGCCATAGGAGGTGGAGCTTAGGCAGTAATGTGATAGGATGATAGGACGTGGCTGTAAATACAGGTGAAGTTTCACCAGCTAGCCCCACCACTTACCTCCTACTGTGCTCCCCAGTTCCCAACAAGCCATGGAGGGCTACAGTCTGTGGCCCAAGGGTTGGGGCCCCCTGGTATAGAGGAACTAAAAATAATAGCATAACTACAAAATACTGAGGGATGGAAGTGGGTGTTAAGGCAATAGACAGTGGCCAGTCCTGATAAATCCAGATGTAGCTATGTGAGCATGTTATGTAGTGATGTGGAGGTAACCATTAGACCTGAAAACACCAATGGCTTTAAGCAGTATCCCTGGATTGAAGGATGGAGAGGGAGTTTTTGCTTTTCATTGTAAGCCCTTCTGTCCTATTTGATTTTTTTTTTTAAAAGCTGTGTGTATTATTTTAAAAGAACAGGTTTGTTTTTTGTTTTTGATTTTTAGTACAGGCTTTGGGGGCATCTAGGGGGTTCTAGGGGATACACATCCCTTCCCCATCTAAGCTGAAATTTTATCTTCTGGAAAATAGGGATAAAAACCATACCCCACGGAGTTGCTCTGAGGATAAAATGAGGTAATGCATATAAAAGCACACAGACTAGAGTTGGCTGAAATTCAGCATCTATAATTGCTAAACATTGTTATTATCAATAATAAACCAAATATGCAGGTAATACCCGAGCCCTGGCACATAGTAGGCACTTAATAATGGGTGAAAGTAGTTATTTAGCCCCTCACCAAGGCCTTATAATTCCGCCCCCAACCCGTGACACACTGGCCCCAAGGCTCCGAGTGAACACTTAAATATTGATGTGGTTACTCATTTATTCATCACTCGGCTCTCCACCGCAGAGTTCGAGGAGGGTGAGCCCCGCTCTCTGGCCTCCCGCGCGGCGGCCTGGCCGCATGCAGGTCCACTGCGCTGGGAGGTTGGAGGCGGCTGCAGCTCACCCTTTTCCAGGTCGCCGATGCGGGACGGTCACGTGGCGGGGCGGTAGTCGCTCCGGTTTCACTCGGGCATTTTCCAGGGCGGGGGCGCACTGGAGGAGGGGAGATCGCGGCCCCGGGACAGGGGAGTGGCAGGGGTCCCCATCACCCTACGCCCGCGCCAAGAGGATGGCCATCCCGGGAGGGGCCGGCCGGGACCCTTTTAGGACGAGTGCTTTCCAGAGCAAGGACTTCTAGAAGGAACACGCGGGATTGGCCTGGAGGCGCAGAGCGGGCTTTTTGTATTGGCCGAGGGTGTCGGGCTCCCCACAGGCGAGGCGCGGTTGCTTCAGGCGCCCCCAGCCAGGGGCGGGGCCACCGCGGGAGCCCCGCCTACCCTCTGCAGAGGCCGCGCACCGCCCCCTCCCGCTCCGGGCTGGTCTGCGGCGGCAGGGGCGCAGGCAGCGTACCCGCAGCCCTGTCGCACCGCCACGCGGGTCGGGGCGGCGGGCGCGGGGCGGGGCAGGGGGCGGGGCGCTGACGTCGCGGCGCGGCCCGCGGCCCGGCGGGGCGGGGAGGCGGCGGCCGGTCGGCCCGGCCCAACCCGCAGCGGCGGCGGCGCTCGGAGTCGGCTCCAGACCGCCCTCCCCCGCTGCCGAGTTTGTCTCTAGGTCCCGGGGTCCGCACCGGCTCGGCCGGCCCTCGGCCGCCGCTTCCCCGCCATGGCCCTGGTGCGGGGCGCGGAGCCGGCGGCGGGGCCTTCCCGCTGGCTTCCCACGCACGTCCAAGTGACTGTGCTGCGGGCCCGCGGGCTGCGGGGCAAGAGCTCGGGCGCAGGCAGCACCAGCGATGCCTACACGGTGATCCAGGTGGGCCGCGAGAAGTACAGCACGTCGGTGGTGGAGAAGACCCACGGCTGCCCAGAGTGGCGTGAGGAGTGCTCCTTCGAGCTGCCGCCCGGCGCCCTGGATGGCCTGCTGCGGGCGCAGGAGGCCGACACGGGCCAGGCGCCCTGGGCCGCGGGCTCCGCCGCCGCCTGTGAGCTGGTGCTCACCACCATGCACCGCTCACTCATCGGCGTCGACAAGTTCCTGGGCCAGGCCACAGTGGCGCTGGACGAGGTCTTCGGCGCAGGCCGCGCCCAGCACACGCAGTGAGTGGGGGGCGCGGGGGCACAGAAACGGCTAAAGGCCTAACCGGTCGGGGCTGGTGGGGGATCAGGACCCCCAAAGTTCGGCTGGGCCGGCAAGCCCCTTGCCTCGCGCTCAAGGGCGTAAACCGACAAACACGTTGGTTCTTCGCATTTCGGGGTCGCCTTCAGGCTCCCCGAACGTGCGCTGTGCGGGGCTCGGCCGCTGGTGGGTCCCTGGAAGGACTCGGGGAGGTTTAAGTGGTGGCGAACGTTAGGAGTAGGTTGTCAAGTAAAGTTAGGAATGAGATCCAAAGGCTTTGGGGCTATGGAAACATCAAGAAGGGAAATCTTGGGGCCATTCTTAGAACCTCCGGGCCTGCCTCCCTTTCCTCAAAGGGGAGGAGAACTGCGGGCGCCTGTCCCTCAGGGGAGTGGAGAGGCACAGCCTTGCCCTGCGGGGGAAGGAAGGCCAGGTGTCTTCCTCCAGGGCGAGGCTGAATGTTGATTTCCCCACTAAAGGTAGAAGCTGGCTGCAGAAGGCCATCTGCCTCTTGCCTGGCTCTCAAGATGCCCTCCACTATCTAGAGATGCCCCCCCGGATCCTGTCCCTCTGTGTCCTGTGTCCTGTGTCCTGGTCTGGGGACTGGAGGAACTCCTAAGGAAACGCTTGAGTCAGCTTTCCAGTGGCCTGCCTGCCTGCCCTGCCCTGCCTGAGGTAGAGGCAGCCGCATGGTTAATGCACAGCGAGAGAGATTATCTCCCGGTCACTCCACCTCAATGGGCCAGTGGGTTTTTTAATCATTTATTTTGGCAGCATTTAACCTTGCCTGTGTTAAGATCAAAGCTTCAGCCTTGGAGCCCCATTTCCTGTTTTGGGCTTGGACAGGAGCTGGAAGCCAGTCCCCAGGGCTGACAGCCTGCTGTGGATCAGTCAAATGGTTAACTTGGGAGTGACTTGGGTAGGAGGGTAAGGGGATTGGGGCAGGACTGTGCCTTAGGTCCGGAGAGGTGCCGGAAAGGTTTGCCCCAGTGGCATGGCATCCACTGAGTAAATAAATCCAGGAAGGCTTGCTGGAGGAGGGAGATGAACCTGGTACAAACCCAAATGAAAGCAGGATTTAGGTAGAAAGGATCTGACCTTGAATGTTTTCCGAAACGTGGGTGTGGAATGGCCTTCTTGGCTGGCTCTCTGTGGCCTGGGATGGGGAGGGTGTTAGTGCAGGGCAAGTTCCAGGCGTGGCTGTGACCTGACTCCCTCTCCCCATCCCCTGGCCTGCTCCCCTCCTTCTTTCATGACTTGCTGTTTGGTGGCTGGGTGTGGGATCATGTGGTATAGCGTGGCCCTTGTTTTGTTTTTTTCCTCCTTTCTGTCCTCTCCCTCCTTCCTGGTTCCTGGAGCCCAAGGGGATGGGTATATGGGGTGAAAAGCTCTCCCCTGGATCTCTTAGCCCATTCTTTTTTAGAAGAGGTACCTGTCCCCCAAATCATTCCGCCCCTTCCCCCAGTCCTTCACCCTCCACCAATCAGCTACTCTGACCAGACTGGTAGATGACACATCTGTTCAGGAGGTGCTGGGGGAACAGGAGGAGGCAGACCAAAAAAAGGCTCCAGGCCTGCAGGGAGCAGCTTCTTTGATTGTTTTTTCCAGTTCCTGCCCTTGCTTTCCTCTTGGCCTCTGGATCTTCCTTAGCTGAGCTGGCCAAGCCTGTAGGTCCAGGTGGTCCTATTTTCAGCCAAGAAAAGCCTGTCTTGGAGAATTTGACTTACCACCCCTTGATCTGAATGGGAGCCTTAATTTACTTTATAGAAATAATCTTTTCCACCAGGATCTTTCCACACCCACCTGGCTGTTTTTCTCTGATGTATCGACTTGATTTATTTATAGAACTGGGAGAGAACAGGAGTAAGGAGGGTCACTTAGTAAGTGGGCAGAAGAAAGTCTGTGAAGTTGACCTGGTCCTCTAGTTTACTGGACCTAACGGCATGCCCACTGACAGAGGAGGAGGGCCGTCACCCCCACAGTGGTCCCCACCTCTGGCTCTACTGGCTATTCCTGGTGGTATTTTCTGGAGCACCCTGGTGTGTGCTACTGAGACCGAGTCTAAATGCTGCCTGGTAGGGAGAGGGCAAGGCAGAGAAGACCAGGGTATACCCTCCTCAGCTTTGAATAATGGTAGAAAAGAACAGGATCTACTCCTTAACTCCAGGAGTTGGCTCTGGTGGTCTCAGGCAGGGCAGATGGTGGCCCTTTGCCAAGAGAGAACCTGAGTGGGGAAGAGTACCATCGTGGTTAGGAAGGGGCTGTGGAGTGGCACTGGACAGATCCCAGTCCCAAAACTGCCACCTGTGTTTATAGGTGGCAAGTCATGTAAGCTCTTGGTGCCTCAGTTTTCACATCTGTAAAATGGAGATAATTTACACCTTCATAGGGTTAATGTGAGGGATGAAATGAAAATGCAACTTAAGTACCTAGCGCAGTCCCTGTACATGGTAGGTGGTCAGTACAGAGCAGTGATGGTGAAGAGAGATTTTGGTAAGTGTCTGGTAGCCCTAGTGTGGAAGAGCTCCCCTGCCCTAGAAGAGCTTCTTATGTGATGGCAGAGAGAATCTAGAACTTAGAGCCTAGGAAAGCCTCAGATGGATTACACATAAGAGTACGAGAGTTCCCAACAAAATGAGCTGACCCTTTGCAGCTCTCTGCGTTCTATTTGCTGCTAGAGGGTCAAGAACTAGGGCTGGGCTTGAGAGGCCTCTGCAGTCCTGAAGCCAGGCTCGGATAAGCCTGCAGCTCTACAGCTCTCCTCCCTGGCAGCCCTGCCTGGAGCTGACCCTGCCCTGTTGGGAAGGAAGGACAGCCCAGGGCTTAAAAACCTGGAGGCTGGGGTTTCACTCCCAGTTCTGTGACTTACCAGTAGGCAGGTTACTTACCCCACTTCCTCACTTCTAAAAAGATAATGATAATAATCATAGAGCTGTACAGATTAAATAAGACATCATCTGTAAAAGCCTTAATATAGTTCTGGATACATAGAAGCTCTCAAAATATTGAGAGCACAGTGGTGACTCTGGGGCCCTGCTTTGTGTTATGATGGTTGCTGGGGTTGTAGGTGCCTCAGCAGCCTCTGAAGGTCTTGTGTCAGTGGGGCAGTCTTTGAGATGAGGAATTTCATCGGAGGGTTCCAAATAATTGAAGAGGAGATTCTTAAAACAAAATGTAATGATAGTACACAAGGAAACTAATGGTCTCCACCGCCCTCAGTAGAACTGTCCAGGGATCGCCGTGGTTCCTGTGGGTCCGGAAATCCTGAGATGCTTCTCAACGATTTATTTTCTGGTTTTTACCTTCAACATCCTTATTTTTTTTCCTTTTTTTTTTTTTGAGACAGTATCTCACTCTGTTGCCCAGGTTGGAGTGCAGTGGTGGGATCTTGGCTCACTACAATCTCTGCCTCCCAGGTTCAAGCGATTCTCGCCTTAGCCTCCCGAGTACCTGGGATTAAAGACACGCACCACCACACCCTGCTAATTTTTGTATTGTTAGTAGAGACAGGGTTTCGCCATGTTGGCCAGGCTGGTCTCAAACTGCTGACCTCAGGTAATCCATTCGCCTTGGCTTCCCAAAGTGTTGGGATTACAGGCATGAGCCATCGGGCCTGGCCCAACATTCTTCTTAGCACTCCCCAGTGGGTGCCCTGTGTTTGCCTCCCTGCCTCCCAAGACAGGGATGGGATGGTGGTAGTTAGTTAGTGCTCTTGTTCCCTGTGGGGTCAGATGGACCCTTATGCTGTTGGTGTGGATCACACCCCCAAGGGAGTGGACCTGGATATATCAGAAGAGGGAGGGAAGGAAGCAGCAGCAAAGGTTTTGGAGAAGACAGGGCATCTCCCATAAGGCCATTTTGCTTGAGGAGACCTGGTCTTTGCCCTCTGGAACACTGGTCTTTGTGTGTTTTACGGGAGAAGGAGGAGAGAGCACAACTCTGTTATGTGGAGCCCCTGTCCACCTTCTCCCCTATCCTGATAGGGGTGAAATGAATGGTCCCTGTGGTAAGGCCTGGAGTATCGCGGCCAGGATCATCATCCTGGGCCTGCTGGATCAATGGTTAGAGGCTGGGCTGTTGGGAAAGCAAAGGCTGTGGATTCAGCTTGAGTTGGGATCAGTTTGTCTTTTTTCATCACAAAGACTAAAACTGTTGTGACCATGAATCGTGGCCCCCAAGAGGCTCCATCAGTCCCTGCTTAGACTGTGGCACTGGGCAAGGGAGCTCGGGAACCCATGGCTGTGGAGGATGTAGGTCGGAGACAAGAGCCTTCTGCCTCGCTGGTCATGGTGTTCTGAGACCTCCTTAGAAGGGTGGGTTTGGGGGCACTGGGAGGTGCCTGAGGGGAGATGCATCCTGTTGGCCTAAGGTTGGGATGGTCTTTGAGGGCTTCCATCTATGCCCTAGCCCACAGACAGCCTGCATGAAACTGTTATGGGCAGATGGTGTGTGACCCCACAGCCTTCTCTGTGCTGGCTTCTGGGTGTGACTGCTCTTCGGGAAACAGCCGTGGTTACTTGAGCCCCTGGCCTTGGCTCCTGCTCCAGCCCCAGAGCTGGCATGGGAGGCCTGTGGGGCTGCTAGGGAGGTCTGCTCTGGCTGCAGAGGAAGGGTGTGGCTGCACTCAGAAGCCAGTCATTGGTATGCAGAGGCTCCACTGCCCTTAGTTATGGGGTAGTTTTTATTTGGGGTTGTTTGAGCAGCAGCGTCTGGGGGTGTGGGGTGAGGTAGGAAGTGTGACTCCTCAGTCAGGCTGGTCAGCTTCTCCTCTCTAGCCCAGCAGCTTCCCCTGCCCTCCCCATCTGCCCCTGGCCCTGAGCCCTGGCTGGGACCAGGGAGTTTCAAGGGACCTGTGGTCAGCCCCATCTCTGCCCTGCCTGCCCCTCCTTGTAGGCAGCTGGCTGCAAGGCACAGCTCAGCAGAGCCACATCCTCGCGACCTTGAGGGCTGTCCTTCTTCTGTGCTGGGAGCTGCCCACCCCACTCGTCACTGCTGCCACCTCAGTGCTGTGACGTTCTTGTCTAAACCACTGGTCTGGCCTTGTCCAGATGTTCTCCTGCCCTTCCCACCCTGTGCAGGGACAGATGATTAACACAAGAACAGGAACTGTCGTTGCTCTGCTCTAGGGGAAGCAGTCCTCTTTTTCTTTCCTCTGCAAAATGGTGTTGCCATGAAGCAGTTTTGTTCTTTCCCGTGGCCAAATAATAAAAATGAGTCCTCTGTGCACCTGGCAGTCCCGTCCGGAGGAGTCTGATCACTGTGCCCCTACTGAGGTGGCCTGAGGTTCTTTCTACCTTGGGAACAATGGTGGACGGAGAGGAGAAGGGCTTGGGCTGTCACATGAGGCCTCTGTGTGGAGCTGGGGCCTTGCCACTCAGGAGCAGTAAGTGGGGCCTCCCAAAGCAGGGCTCTTGGGAGCAGCCAGCACCTCCGAGAAGCTGCTGGGTCGGGGAGTACCAGAGGCCACCTTGACCTTCTGTTCACCTGGTAGTGGGGAAGGGAGCACACCCTTACTCATGGGACTGCAGCATGCGAGCTGGAAGAGGGCTCAGACGAGGAAACTGAGGCTTGCAGAGGGAGAGCAGCACACTCTTACTACCCAGCACTTAGTGGAGGCTGTGCTCTGTGTGGTTTCCATTAGACCCTGGCAGCCCACGGAGCTGTAGGATTTGGGGTGAAGGAGAGATGGCATTCGGAGCCCTGCATGCATCCCAGGGTTTCTGTGGAAGTGCCTGTGGGGTTTTAGAGAGATGGGGATATCGGGCTTCTCTGCTGATCAGGAAGAGCAGCGCAGTCCAAAGGCAGCTCTGGAGGCCTGAAAGGCCAAGTGTAGACTATTGGTGGGGGAGAGATTCCAGAGGAGGGGAGACCTGGCCATCCCCCTACACTTGGAGGAAGTTCTGTGGCCAAATGCTGTGTTTTGGGGTCTAGACAGGGAGCCCTGGAGATATTCAGAGCAAGCAGAGCCACTGGGGCCAGCTGTGGTCAAGACAGACCTCTGTAAGGAGGGCACATACACCAGAGATCTGTTGGCCATCACGGAACCCATCTGCCTCCCCAGCCTCCTCTGAATCCCCACACCCGGAGCACGTGGCACTCTGTTTTGGTCCATTATTTTCATTGCCTGGTTCGTCTAGTTCGTTGCTGATGAAGGCCTTTCTAGGTGCTGGCACTGTCCTAAAGACTGGACTTCTATTTGCCCACAGCAAGTCCTTGAGGTGTAGGTACTGTTTAACAGCTGAGGAAACCTTGGCATGGAGAGGTAAAGTGACTTTTCTTTTTCTTCCTTTTTTTGGGGTGGGTCAGGGTCTGGCTCCCTCACTCGGGCTGGAGTGCAGTGGTGCCATCATAGCTCACTGCAGCCATGAACTCCTGGGCTTAAGTGATCCTCTTGCCTGGGCTTCCCAAAGTGCTGATATTATAGGCATGAGTCACTGGACTTGAACTGAGTTGACTTTTTTTTTTCCTAAAGGCACACGGTACATGGCAAAGTTAGGATGTGAACCTACGCAGTCCGGCTTCAGAGTCTATGCTTTTGGCCACCACACCACACTGCCCACCTCAGTCTTCCCCCATGATTGCTCTGCACAGGGCTAGGTGCTCAGCCGCTACCTGCCGAGGATTCCTCTCTCCTTGATATGGATCTTGGGCGTTAATTTGGTGTTCTGTAAGCATGATCTGCTTCTCCTGGGTGAGCCCTTGGTTTATTGGGATAAGCATATTTTGTCTGCAGCTCTAGCCTTGTGTCTGTCCCAGAGGCTGGGGATGTTGTCTGGTACTTTGGGAGGGAATGACTGCAACCAGATACCTCTCAGGAGTGGAGTGAAGGTTGGGTGTGGTGGCTTACACCTGTAATCCCAGCACTTTGGGAGGCCAAGTCAGGAGGATCACTGGAGGCCAAGAGTTCAAGAGCAATCTAGGCAGCATAGCAAGACTCTATTTCTACAAAAATATAAAAATTAGCTGGGTGTGGTGGTACGTGCCAGTAGTCCCAGCTACTCTGGAGGCTGAGGTGGGAGGATCACTTGAGCCCTGGAGGTCAAGGCTGTAATGAACAATGATTGCCCCACTGTACTCCACCCTGGGTAACAGAGCGAAAAAAAAAATAGAGTGGAATGAGGCCTGAGACGGTTGGCCAGGGCACTTTCTACCCCGGGGAGATTTGCTTCCTTCAAGCAGGGCTTGGGGATATCAGCACATACCAGACTCCGTGATCCTTCCTTAGACGTCACATGCTGATTTTACTGTGACAAAACACCAAGCCATCCTGTTCTTCCTCCTGCAGCAATATAGTCATTTGCTATTTTTTCCCTTCTGTTTAACAACATCCAGGAAGCAATTATTGGACAACCATTGTAACTGCTGTGCCTAGGTCAGTGCTATGGAGGAAACTAGGGAAATGAAGTGGATAGCCGTCTCTCTAGAAGGGCTAAAATATGTTTGAGACAAGCCTAACGCAGCAAGGACAATTCCTCTGCAAAGCAGCATATAAAAAGTGTGAGAGCCGGTCGGGGTGGCTCACGCCTGTAATCCCAGCACTTTGGGAGGCTGAGTCGGGTAGATCAGGAGGTCAGGAGTTCAAG
>CAUYLG010020235.1:0-98545 GCA_963573385.1 Cacajao melanocephalus | reverse complement strand
TACTGTGAAACTCTCCGTCCTCAGCGCTTCCAATTGCTGTTCTCCTTGTGGGGTTGGGACCAGCCGAGCCGGACTCAAAGGGCACCCCGTCCCGTATACTCCGTGCTGAGAAGCGCCGTGCCGGGGCGCTGGCAAAACAGCTGCACCGGCCAAAAGAGTCGCTCTGACGACCCATGTGGCTCCTCCGCTGGGAATCTCCTAGTCTGTGGGCAACAAAAATTCGTCTGAAAGTGCGGCGTCCACTCGCTCTCTGTGCTTTCACTGGGAGCTACAATCCTGAGCTGTTGTGAATCGGCCATCTTGGATCTCTCCCTAAGGAGCTTTTTCAAATCCACATCAGTGCTTTTCTGTACCTTGCAGTGCTTTGTGCCCAGATGGTGAGGCGCACCCTTTCTGTATTCCCCTGCAGCGGTCAGCTTGCTTGTCTGTGGCCCCACCAAGTTTGTAAGCCTCCAGAGAGGCTATGCTATGGGGTCTCCATTTGTTCTATTTGTATTCCTAGTGCTTAGCTCTCAGCTTGTTAATCTTTGATGCCACGTAAATTGATGACTAGTGCTTAGCACATAGCAAGCACTCAGTAAATGGTACTGCTGTTATTACACATAGAGAGATTTGTCTTTTTAAAAATAAGCTTACAAATGTCTCCACTCATCTCAATTAGTTGGATATTAAGATGCCGACTTGGGGCCAGGTGTAGTGGTTCACGCCTGTAATCCCAGCACTTTGGGAAGTCTAGGTGGGCGGATTATGAGGTCAGGAGCTTGAGACCAGTGTGGCCAACATGGTGAGACCCCATCTCTACTAAAAATACAAAAATTAGCTGGGCGTGGTGGTGGGCACCTGTAATCCCAGCTACTTGGGAGGCTGAGGCAGAAGAATCGTTTGAACCCAGGAGGCAGAGGTTGCAGTGAGCTGAGATCGCACTATTGCATTCCAGCTGAGCGACAGGGTGAGACTCCAGTCTCAAAAAAAAAAAAAAAAAAAATGCAGACTTGGTAAGGAATGACCATAGCACAGCAGTTTTGGCTTTCTGGAACATTTTTACCAAAGAAAGAAAACTGCCAGTTGTTTTGTAATGGTAAACCCAGATTTCTGAAACTCGGATCTCCAATTATAGTTTTGAAAGAACTTGAAGGTATACCTGATAGATTTCCAAACCATCTTTCACTATTAAGCCTGGTAAAGCCATGGTTGGCTTCCTGAGATTCTCTCAGAAGGAGTCTGTGGCAGCCAGGAGACAGAAAAAACTGAGCCTTGGTATTAGACTGGTCCTGGTTTGAATTGTATCTCTGCCATTTATGAGCTGTTTGGCCTGGGGAAAGTTATGTAAGATGTAAAATAGAGTTAACAATAGAATTTCCAGGATAGCAGTGAAGGGTGTGGCTCTTCTGAGGATTAAATGAGATGACACAGTAGGCTCAGGAAATAGTGGCTGGTATTGGACCGAAACTTTCTCCTGCCTTGGGGGCACCGCTGGCACCACTAGGCTCTTTTCCTTATTTTTCTCTACTCTTTTTCCCTCTTCCCTGAGTAACGTCAAGGCTCTGGGAAAATTCTAAGTAGTTTCTCTTTGTAAAAAATTAGAAGATTCCTGACTTAAACAGATGATTGAGGACAGTGTCTTTTGTGCTGTAAGATTCTCTAGAAGAAAATTTTCTTCCTTTGCTGGTGAAAAAATTCTTCCCTTATATGGTTTTAACTTTTGCTGAGCCCTTTTTCCCTGTTTTAACGTTTTAGACCTTCTGTGTGATCTTGAAAAGCATTTTGTTTTTTCTAAATATGTTTGTAATAATTGCAGAAGCAGTGATGTGCTCATAAAATACATGCCTGACTTTCAGTCCGTCTTTGTCCTTGGCCCCTCCCTCATCTTCTCTGTTCTCCCTCATTTACAGTAAATCTTGAAAAAAGGAGCAATACTAAATGGATGTCAAATTATAGCGGTCTTATTTAAGAAACATGTTCACCCATTTTTGTTCTCAGACTCATTATTTCTCTTGAGATAGATATACCAGTGCTCTCCAACACAATGTTATAATTGAAAAGAAAGAGTTGGAGTTAGCAGTGGCTTTTTGGAATGGTTGCTAAGCATGGACCATCTGGCTTTTCAGTTCTCTGTTTTGTTTCTAAAGTATTCAATGATATGTCCCTTTTTGACCTTTTCTGACTATGAGCGTCAAAGCACAGGGAATGGTTGTTATTTCTTTCTTTCTTTGTCCATTTGTTCATTTACTCACCTGTCCATTCATTCTGCCATTCATCTGTTCACAAAGTAATTTTTGAACCCCTGCCATGCCGGAGGCATTATACTGCAAGATAAAACTCAGTTTTATCTTGGGAGTCAGGAGATGTGGGTTTTAGTCCCAGCTCTGTCATTAAGTCAGTTTCCACAGAGAGGGAAAGTGACTTGCTTCAGTTCACATGTGACGCAGATCTCTTCCTCCCTCTGACATTTATGATACATCCCAACAGAAAATGCGACCACTATCCAAGTGCTGATGTTGAAGGACATTTCACACCCCTTGAGAGTCGTGAAAAATGTACAGATGGCTTGGTTGTATGTACATTTAGGCACTTCAATTTATGTCAACATTCAGGCATTCTTCAAAAAGTTAATTTTATTCTGGGGACTCTCGTGGTGGTGGTGATGTTTATGAATGACAGTATGCCTATTGTATCATTTTTGGCTTGCCTGATGGTTTTCCAAATGTTACATTATCATTTTTTGAAACCATTAGCAATGGTGGACGAGGCATGTCAGAAAAGTCCAACCATGATTTTCCTTCTTTGCCTTTTCTTTGTTCTGTTTTTATGGCTCCAGTAACAGGAGTTTTATTACAGCAGTTTGTGTCCTCAGCTCTTTTGCTGAGGCTGTGCATAATTTATGATCTAGATTCCAAAATGTTAGTGAATTGCTCCACCAGAAATAATGGAATGTGACAGCAATGGATTCTACATTCTTGGCCCAAATATTTGTGTCTGTGGTTTACAAGTCATTTCAGAGCACGATTGCTACATTGCTCAAGCTGTTACTGAGAATGAATTCTGACAAAAGAAGAGAATTTGGGTAATTATAAAAGCACAAAATAGGTCTGTGCGACAGTATTCTGCTCCTGGGTTTCAGGAAGACGAACAGATCTCTTCCTTACCCTTCCCCTCCCACAGACATGGTTTACTCCTTTATTCTAGGCAGAATTGTTGAGTATTAGATTTATTGCTTAGAACTCGGAATGTTTGCTATGTGAAAGATACACATGATCTGGTAAGCCAACACTTACTGGGCACTTATTTTACCTGAATAAAGCAGATGTCTGCCGTCATGATACACCTTGGAGGCATTACTTTTTAAAAAAGTTTTACCTACCCAGGGAGAATGTCTGGTGAGAATAGTGAATGTTGTCTCACACAAACCCAGATGAAACAAGATGCTTATAATCTGTTTAATTCCTTTTTCTTAAAATGCAGTTTGTATTAGATATGTCTTCCAACAATTTCAGAAAAATCTGGAATTAGAGCCGACATTAAATGCAAAATTATTTAAATGACCAAAACTTATAGTTACTTCAGAAGTACTAAAGGAACTCTTTTGGTGTAATAAATGAATCCCTTACTCCTGTGTTGATGTGGCTTTTCTTGGTGAGTCAGAAGAGGTTTCGTATTATGGAATTAACTGTTTGATCTGGGAGGTTTGTTTTGGTATTAAGTTGTCCTTTATATGGCAAAAATAATCTAACTAAATTCTTGGACTCATCACGAAGAGTCCTGTGTATTCTAATCACAGAGTTGATTGGAAGGAGAGATTGTTAGTATGAAAAAGAACACACTGCTACAGTTGTAAAGGTTTCCTTCAGTTTCTAGGAGACAGCCTCTCTTTTCCCTTAGTAAAAATATTAATGAGTGACCTCCATGATCAATTTGAACTTTTACTCTATGATCATACCATGAAGATCATGAAAGGATGATGGCATAATGCAATATATAAATGTATCTGCTTTCTTACTATTCCCTTTCAGTGAGACGTAATGAAAAATGCATGCATTTTAGGGTCTTTTATTCATTTGTTTATTTAGTACCAATTATGGTTCAGGCACTATTCTAGGCATTAGAGATAAAGCAGTGAATAATTTAAAATCCTGCCTAACTTGCATTCTAGTACAGGAGACATGTTTTTAAACAAACATACAGCTAAGTACTATGAAGAAAACTCAAGCCAAGTAAGGGGACTGAAAAGGACAGCAAGTTGATGGCAAGGAAGGAGGTTAGCCAGGCTGACATCTGGGACATTTTAGGTCATATGGTCAAGGAAGGCCTCTGTGAGGAGGTAATATTTGAGCAGAGATCTGAATGAAGCAGAGATTGAGATTCATGGTGAGCCAAATTTGGGTTCTAATTCTGGCATTGTTATTTACTTCCTGCTGGGTCTCTCTGAATCTGTTTCATCATCTATTAAAAGTACAGTTAAAACCTGCTTGCATGAATGTATTTGATATTTATTGTTATCACTCTTCCTCTTCTTTTGCATTTAAAAGGTTACTACAGCTTTATATTCTCTGAGCATGCTGGGTAACCAGAGTTTATAATATTTACAGTAACCATATTTTCCAAGTAAAAAAAAAATCAAGTCTCAGGAATCTGATCGGGGGAAAAAACCCTCATTTCTGAGTTATGGGTTTATTTAAATAAATATGTAAGAGAGTTATAAAAATTAATTGTATTTAGTTATACATTTAATTTTTGCCTTTACGGATAAAAAGATTGCCTGAAGTTGGCCATTTCTGGAAAGTCCAAACCCATGGATAGCTTAACTATGTTAAATGCTAACAATCCCATGACACTCTTTTTGGAAGTCTGGAAGTCAATTTTAACAGGTACAGATCTTAACTTCTTAGAACTGGACATGGGACAGTGGGTGGCATGAATGTTGACCTAAGTGGAAAGTGACAGAAAAGTTCTGCAGTCAGAGTTTCTAAGGTGATGTGTTCCAGAGGCTGTGATCTCAGTGGGATTGATGTGGACAGCATTACTGTCAGTTCCTGGTAACATTAAAAGCTTCTTTAAAGAAAAAATCCACTGGGACCTTATTAGTTCTAGAGCCGTTAGCTGCTTTGAGGGGAGATTCAGAGGCACATCAGCCTTGAGGCTGAGTCTGTTTTACATCAGGTTTCCTCTCAGGGAGCAATACAGCACGTACGTCTGTCCTAGCAAGACTTCCAGCTGAAGGATTTCCTGAATCCAGAGTGTTCAGTCATCACTGTGATACTCCGAATTTGTACAGTGCTGTATGAATCATTTCAGTTTGTCCTCATAGCAACCCTGCAGAGAGTCAGAGCAGACGCTCTCAACCTTATGGGCAAGGAAATTACACATCCAAGATCACCCAGGCAGCCAGGACTACACCCAGACCTGAGCCCATAAGCAAGTGTTTCACCTTGGCCACCTTGCTGGGAAAGACTACCCTCCTTCTCATGGGAGCTGCTGACACATGGCAGATCTTTCTACAGAAATTACGTGGATGACTATAGTTGGTGTCATGAACCCAGTCATGTGTATGAATTCAGCCTACAGAGAGGAGATTTGACTGAGGGCCTGAAGCCAAACAAAGGGAGCTGTGTAAAGAGAGATGGCACTTCAGAGAGGAAAGAGATTTTGCTTGGAACATCATTGGGATTACATATTTTAGAGCTAGAGAGGGACTGTGGGGATTGTATAATCCAGTCCCCTTAATGTTTAAAAAAAAAAAACACGAAACGAAATGAAACTTCAGCTCAAAGAAGCTAAGGAATTTAAATCACAGCTGGTTTGTGACCAAGTACTGTAGAAACCTGACGTTTCTAACGCTAGGGCAAAAGTGTTTCCTTCCTTGCAGTACTTTCCTTCCTTGTATCAGGTTTACTCTCCTTATTTTCCTTACTGCAATGGAACGCCCTTTACATTTTGACAATTTCATATTTTTAAATAGTTCATCCTAGTGCTCATCGTTCCTAAAAGCAGTCCTGATTAAAATGCCCTTGATCAAAATAAGAACAGTGATTGAGGCTCTTCTATCCTTGTTACTGTGGGTTTATCCTCCTTACCATTGTCATCTTAATTCGTGGATGTACCACAGAAATGGAGCTCACCGGGTCCTGGAGGCAGGTGTTACTTTCTTACAAACTGTGTTTTGTTTCCTGTTGTTTCATCTATTACAGTGCATTGTTCTTATTTCCTTCCATGTGTCTCCTCCCATCTAGGCTGTGAGTTTCCTGGTACCAGGCCTTTCAAGACTGTGGACTGTGTCCTCTAGCACAGTGTATGATCCACAGAAGGCGTTCAGTAAATGTGTTTGTTTTGGTAGCACGTTTATACTCCATCTCCTTCAATCCCTTCAACTCGACCCCGTCTCCCCCCAACCCCAAAAATCAGGATAAAAATCCCCCCACCTCAGAAATTAAGACACAATCCTAATAGTTAACAGATAGGAAACTTTGGAGCCTCATGATTCATTCTTACATTTGTCTTTGTAAGTATCTGTATTTTGAGAACTTGGGGTCATTGTTATTCTCTGTTCACTTGAACTGTCCTCAGTTCTTTGTTTCTATCTGAGTTCAGTTCAACAATATTGATTTCCTTTCAAGGGAACAGAAGCTACCTCAGATCTTTCCTACATATTGAGTTAATGTTTGGTGTTTTGGAGAGGAAACTCCCTATTGATAAAGAACTCAGGCTATGGAGCCAGAGGGGCACAGGGGCTCTCACATACTGCCTGTGGGGTTTTCTATGGACAAGTTGTTTGGCCTTGATAAGCCTAGGGATTTTTCCAAACTATTAAAGCCAGGGCTGTACTGACCAAAGCAGTATACTTAAAATTCTAAACAGTAGCATATTCCTGCAGATGGAAAAATGGGCTTTAGCCAGAGTAGGCACCTTGATGGTGATAGTGAGTAGAAGAAAAGATACGGAATATTACACTTTTAACTCTTATTTTATTAGTCATTAAAGCTTGCCTTGTGCAAATACTTGCAATACTTTCCCTTGAGCAAATACTTTGCTCAGTGTTTTTTAAAATATGTGACTGAAAGAGATTTATTGGAGTATTTGAAAATTTTTGGATCTCATTTCCCAAGAGTCTAGCAGTACATCCCTTTACCCATTATTAAGCATTCATGAAAACAAAGAATTCTAACAGCTTTTGACAGTATCTCAAAATTATAACGATTTCTGTGTCAGACATTTGTTTGCTTCAGACTGTGGCTTATTGGTACTGTAGTTCATTCCACAGAATGAATTAAACTTGTTAGAAACTATTTAAGGAGCATGGTGGTTTTAAAATATGTCCACAAATTCCTTGACACTTCTCTTTTCAAAAAGTATGTCCTAATTCTCCCACTTTTAAATGTGGGCCAGACATAGTGACTATCTTTTTTTTTGAGATGGAGTTTTGCTCTTGTCACCTAGGCTGGAGTGCAGTGGTGTGATCCCTGCTCACTGCAACCTCTGCCTCTCGGGTTCAACCGATTCTTCTGCCTCAGCCTCCTGAGGAGCTGGGATTACAGGTGTCCACCACCACGCCCGGCTAGTTTTTATGTTTTTAATAGAGACAGGGTTTCTCCATTTTGGACAGGCTGGTCTCAAACTCCTCAGCTCAGGTGATCTGTCTGCCTCAGCCTCCCAAAGTGCTGGGATGACAGGTGTGAGCCACCGTGCCCAGCCCATAGTGACTATCTTCTAACAGAATATGACAGAAGTGATACTATATGACTTCTGAGGCAACGTCATAACAAGAACACAGCTTCTGCTTGGCATGCTTCCTCTTGGATTATTCATGCAGGCAGAATTCATCCACCATGTTGTGAGGATGCTCAGGCTCCCTGTGGAGAAACGAATGGGGTCTTCTCCCTCCAAACCGAGAGGGTCCTCTAAGAGAACTACTCATAGTGTTTAAGGTTCTTGCAGGAACGGTAGTCATGTTCTACAGAGAGATGTGATTATATAATGAACTTGCTGTTCTGCTACCTGTACCCTTCTCAGAAAGTAGAGAGGAAAGGCAGAGAGACGGAGGTCAGTAAAGAGAACTGGCACTCTTTTATTTGGCCAGTCATGGATGCATGAATTTCCTGTGACTCGGTATAGAAGTTAGCTTGAGACAACTCCCTAGAACACTTCTCAAGAGAGCTGCCTCAGGATGAGGAAGCCTCAGTAGCATGAGACTGTGGAATGTAACTTTGCAGATAGGATCTGAGAGTTATCACACCAGGGAATTGTGCCATGGGTAGGTCTCTCCATAGGGGCCCCAAATAACTTATATAAGACTCCAGCAAATGCAGGTAGCATTTGGATGTTAGTGGCCAGTCAGTTTGAGGCTAAAAGCCAGCAACAGCTAAGAGAATACTGGTTAAGTAAGAGTCACTTGTATCTTTCCATGCCCCTTAATTCAACACCCTGGAGGAGTAAGGAGAAAAGTAGTTCTATACTTGTTTTCCAGTAGAAGCTCAGTAGTCCATCCTCTGTGTTGCTTATCATTTAAGGAGTATGCCCAAGTTTTCCAGCTTCCTCGGCAAGGACATATTACTACTTCTGGCCAATAAAACACGAGGCCATAGAAAGCATATGTAGTCACCAGTGATCTTCTAAATGTCAGATCAATTGACCTCTCCTCTTACTTCACTTATTTGAACTCCCTCTGCTGTCTGCCACACACCTTTCCTGGGATTTCTCCTTGCCTTCTAAAACTCCTCTTAGCCCTGGGGTTTTACTCCTCAACAACTCTGCCTATAAACCTGCACATTCTGCATATGTATCCCAGAACTTAAAGTATAATAATAATTTTAAAAAGCTGTGTGTAAGTCATTTAGAGGGTAAAAATTTTGAAATTTAATTCATTCATGGATTTAATAAGTTACTGTGCATATTTTATAAAGAATCCTATTATAAATAAGCATTTTCTTACCCATAAAAGAGAACCAAAAGAATTACATAGTGATGATCTTGCTGGTGGTGAGTTCCTTCAACAGAGGCTAAGTAGAGAACCTGACTTGGTACACCAAGGTAGTAACAAGATGGCAATCCCCCACCCCCACCTGACTTCCTCCACCATAGTGGGTCAGAGGAGACCTGATAAAACACAACATTCAAATAAGATCCAAAATCTAAAGCATAATATGAAAAATACCCAGGTTTCAATAGAAAATCGCTCATTGTACCAAGGATCAGGAAGATCTTAGATTTAATGAGAAAAGACAACCAATGGATACTGACACAGAGATGACACTGATGCTCAAAATAAAGATTGTAAAATAAACATTATAAAAATGCTTCAGGGAGCAGTTATGAACAAACTTGAAAGAAATGGAAAAAATAGACAACTTCAACACAGAAATATAGTCCCAGCAAAGATGTAGAAGGTATAAAGAAGAACCAGATTGAAAGTTTAGAACTAAAATAGCACAATAACTGAAATAAAAAGATTAACAGATGGCATCAATCAATAGCAGAATAAAGAGGACAAAGGGATGAATCAGTGAACTTGAAGCCAGAACAATAGAAATTACACAATCTGAGCAGCAGAAAGAAAATAGACTGAAAAAAAATGAACAGAGCCTTGAAGACATGTGGAATTATAAACGATCCAACATTTATGTTATTTGAGTCCCAGAAAGAGGAGAAAGGAAATGAGACTAAAAAGGTATTTGGAGAAATAGTAGCTGAAAATTTTCCAAAATGGGCAAAAACAAACCTAGAGATTCAAAAAGTTGTGTGAACTCCCAATAGGATAAGCCCAAAGAAGTTGACACTAAGATACATTGGAGTCAAAATTCAGAAAACTAATGGCAGATAACCAGAGACAAACCCATAGAGGAAAAACAGTTTGAATGGTAGAAAAATTCTTATCAGAAATCACAGAGTCCAGAGGAAGTGGCAGAATGTTTTTCGGGTATCAGAAAAGAGAACTGTGTCGACCCAGAATTCAATATTCAGCAAAAATTGAAATCAAGACATTCTGAGTTAAGGGAAAATTAAATAATTTGTCACCAGAAGACCTGTTCTAAAACAATAGCTAAGGGAAATGCTCTTAACAGAAAGGAAATGATAGAAGGAATTTTGGAGCATCAAGAAGGGAGGAAGAACATGGTAAGAGCAAAAATATGAGTAAATACAGTAGACTTTCCTATCACTAATGTGTAAAAGAGCTCAACTACATAATTAAAAGGATTTAATTGATGTTTATTGAATAGTTCATTCAACAATAGCAGAGTACACATTCCTTTCAAGCACTCACAGAACATTTTATTTTATTTTTTATTTTTATTTTTATTATTATACTTTTAAGTTCTGGGGTACATTTGCAGAATGTGCAGGCTTGTTACATAGGTATACATGTGCCTTGGTGGTTTGCTGCATCCGTTACCCCATCATCTACATTACATATTTCTCCTAATGCTATCCCTTCCATTCTTTTGCATTTACTGAGGAGTGTTTTACTTCCGGTTATATGGTCAATTTTAGAATAACTACGATGTGGTGCTGAGAAGAATGTATATTCTGTAGATTTGTTGGGGAGAATTCTGTATACGTCTATTAGGTCCACTTGGTCCAGATCTGAGTTCAAGTCCTGGATAGCCTTGTTAATTTTCTGTCTTGTTGATCTAATGTTGATACTGGGGTATTAAAATCTCCCACTATTATTGTGTGGGACTCTAAGTTTCTTTGTAGGTCTTTAAGAACTGGCTTTATGTATCTGGTCCTCCTGTATTGGGTGCATATATATTTAGGATAGTTAACTCTTCTTGTTGCATTGATCCCTTTACCATTATATAATGCCCTTCTTTATCTCTTTTGATGTTTGTTGGTTTAAAGTCTGTTTTATCAGAGACTAGAATTGCAACCCCTGCTTTTTTTTTGCTTTCCGTTTGTTTGGTTAGTCTTCCTCCATCACTTTATTTTGAGCCTATATGTGTCTTTGCATGGCACTCACAGAACATTTATCAAGATAGAATGTATCCTGGCCCAGAAAACAACCTCAACAAATTTAAAATAATTGAAGTCATAATAAGGATGTTCTCTGACTGTAATGCAACCAAACTAGAAATGAATTAACAGAAAGTGGCTGGAAAATCTCCAGGCGCTTCAAAATTAAACAACACACTTTTAAATAATCCATGAGTAAAAGAGAGTCTCAAGGGAAATGAAAAAAATATACAACATATCAAAATTTGTGGGACTTGACTAAAGCAGTGCTGAAAGGCAAATTTATAGCACTAAATTCTTACATTAGAAGACAGGGAAAATCAGAAATCAGTGGTCTGAGTTTCCACCTGAAGAAACTACAAATATAAGAGCAAAATAATACAGAGCAACCAGAAGAGAGCACATAATAAAAGAGCAGAAATCATTGAAACCGAAAACAGTAAAACAATAGAGAAACAGAAAAACAATAGAGAAAATCAATAAAACTAAGAGCTGATTTTTGGAAAAGACCGATAACATTAACAGACTTGTGGCAAAACCAACAGAAAGACAGAGAAAAACACAAATTACTAATACTGGGAATAAAACAGAGACTATCATGGAAGAACCTGCAAATATTAAAAAGGAAATAAGGAAATAGTGTAAACAGCTCTACAGATATAAATTTGACAACTGAAATAACACGGACCAATTCCTTTAAGAGTAATGATTTGGGGCGGGCGGATCACGAGGTCAGGAGATGGAGACCATCCTAGCCAACATGGTGAAACCCCGTCTCAACTAAAAATACAAAAAAATTAGCTGGGCGTGGTGGCACATACCTGTAGTCCAACTACTCGGGAGGCTGAGACAGGAGAGTTGCTTGAACCCAGGAGGTGGATACTGCAGTGAGCTGAGATCGCACCGCTGCACTATAGCCTGGGTGACAGTGCCAGACTCCATCTCAAAAAAAAAAAAAAAAAGAATAATGATTTGAATAGTGCTGTAACTACTAAGAAAATGGAATTCATAAAGAAAATCATCCAAAAACAAAATCTTCAGGCCTAGACAGTTTCACTGGAGAGTTCTGTCAAACATTTAAAGAGGAATTAACACCAGTTCTGCAATCTCTTCTAGGAAATTGAAGAGGAGGGGATACTTTCCAACCCATTCTGTGAAGCAAGTAGCACCCTGATACCAAAGCCAGGCAAAGACATTACAAATGTCTCATATATATATATATTGAGATGGAGTCACATTCACTCTGTCACCCAGGCTGAAGTGCAGTGGCATGATTCTCCTGCCTCAGTCTCCTGAGTAGCTGGGATAATAGGCGTGTGCCACCACACCTGGCTAATTTTGATATTTTTTGTAGAGACGAGGTTTCGCCATATTGGCCAGTCTGGTCTCAAACTCCTAACCTCAAGTAATCTGCCCACCTTGGCCTCCCAAAGTGTTGGGATTACAGGCATGAGCCACCACGCCTGGCCATTACATACATCTCATATATTTATATTATCATATATATGGCAAGTCTTTATTTAACATTGTCTGTAGGATTCTTGGAAACTGTAAGTTTTAGAGAAACAATGTATGGAGCAATTTTTTTTTCTCATCAACAAAATGGCATTGAAGGAAATGGTGTTATTTTAGCACCTGCTGTGTAAGTGGTTCCACTGCTTATTATGGTACAGCTGTATTTGCTGAAAGGTTTGAGGTGGCCTCTGCCCTTTAGTACAGTTAGCCAGTGATCTGAATAAAGCTCTCAGTGGGATACTTCCTGATATTGCCAGAGTCCTGTTAGAAAATCAGAACATTAGTATATGCTAGAGCTAAAAGAATCTTAGAACCATGGAATGTTGGAACTGGAAAGGCTTTTTTGAAAAATATTCAGTCTAACCCTTACTGATGAAAAAAGTTATGTTTTGGGAGGCTTTTTGACTAACATGAGATCACACAACAGATTTATGGCTGAGTCAAGGAGAGCACACATTTCTCCTGCCTGTTAGTTTATTGCTGTACAATAATCAAGGTCCTGTTGAAGTCACCAGGCTGAGCGTTCTGCTAATTGAAGTATATTGAGACTATTGGATGACTAGTAATAAATGTGTCTCTCCGTTCTGTCTTTCCATATCAAAAGATTTGTCTCATTAAAATGTGTAACTTTATGAAGCTACAAATCTGATAATGCATTGTGACCTCCAATAGGCCATCTTCAAGGATATGTAACTGTAGCAATTCATGTATTGGACTCCAAGATCTCAACTTTTGCAGTTGATTGTCTTATATGTTCTCATTCCTTCCTTGTATCTCTTTTTACTGCAGATAGCTAAGCATTTTTCTTTTTTCCTAGAGTATAACTACTGGAGATTGTGGTCAACAAGATATCACAGTACTAATAATGTCTGCCTGTGGCTTACTTGGCATAATGGCCTTAAATTTCTGAAACTGAAGTTTTTGAGTCTTTTGAGTAATAAATGATGTCCTCTCCAGTGCTGTTTTAGGGATTAGTTCAAGGGCAGAAGAAAATAATTTAAAAAATGGAATGTTCAGGCTATATATTTATAATAAAAATTATAATGGCAGCCATTTGTTGAGCCTGATTCCATTCCAGGAGCTGTGCTAAATCCTGAATCTGCATATCACTTAATCCATAAAACAACCCTTTTAAATAGATATTAGCACCATTTTACAGATGAAGAAACTGACACTATGACAGGGTAAATAATATACCTAAGGTCACAGAGTTGGTACCTATATGGACAGTCCCCGACTTAGGATGACTTAACTTAGATTTTTCAGCTTTACAGTGGTACAAAAGTGATACACATTCAGTAGAAACCGTTCTTCAAATTTTGATCTTTTCCCAGGCTAGTAACAAGTGGTATGATATGCTCTTGAGATGCTGGGTGGCAGAAGTGATGGTATGATATGCTCTGGAGATGCTGGGTGGCAGACGTGAGCCACAGCCCCCAGTCAGCTGTGAGATCATGTTGGTAAACAACTGATATGCTACAGTGTACAGAACTGTGTGGCCAGTGATTTTTGGATATTGCATTTTGTTTTTCGTAGCCCATCACTGTTACAAAATGACCATTTTGACTTAAAATGTTTTCAATTTATGATGGATTCATTGGGACATCCCATCTCAAGTGAAGCAGCATCTTTATATCTCACAAAGTTAATTAGGGAACTGATCTTCATCCAGGAACATGTACCTTAGAGAAAAAAAGAATGTGTTTTTAATTTAAAAACAGAACCAAGCCTTTCAACGTAATACTAAATTAATAGATAAAACTTTCAAATAGAAAAGGCCTTATTGGATTTCTAAATTCACCGTCCTTGCCTTAACATCTCCAGCACCTAGCACTGAGATATATACTTCCATACGAAGCATCACCAGTATTTGCTGGCTACCCTGGCTATTGTCAAAATCACTGCATGACAAAGGAGCTTGCTAACAGGGATAATTGAGCTTATTCTGAGTAATTGACGGAAATGATGTTTGGCTCCTCAGGCAGAAGCTATATATGTTTTAGAGTTATATATTGTAGTTTGAGAAAAAAGTATCTAAACTAATTTTTATCCTGTCTGCTCTTCTCTGGTGACAGAGTTGTCACCAGAGTAAAAAGTAAAGTAAAAAACAACCCAGGAAAAAGAACCCGTAGGACTGAAAGGAACCTTATAGAGATGATCAACAATTGAGGTGATCCAGTCCACTCATGTAGCAAAAGGAATAACCAGATTTTCCAAAAGACTTTCAAGGCCGGTTTTTAAAATTATCTTTCATAGAAAACCTTAAATAGCCAGCTATCTTTCTGCATCCGCATTCTTTCTGCATCTGCAGTCACCCAGAAGTGTTTTATGCCCAATTTCTTGAAGATATATTTATATGTCAAGCTAGATACATGTGTATAAAACAAAATGTGACTATCATTCTGATAGGGTGCTCACAGGATTATTTTGGTAAAACAAAATTATTGACATTATTGAGAAACTCCATCATCATTATGAAGATAGAATTAAGAAGTTTCTGAAGCATCAAAGAGGCAGTTTATTGTTATTTTCCTAAAGTGGTGAAGAAGTCCCCAAGCTCCTGAGAGGCTGTAATGAATCTTCTGCTTTTCCCCGGGAGCAAAGGGAGAAATATCTCTAATTTGGGAAGTAGGGGAAGGCAAGTGTGTTCTCCACACTTGTGATTTAGGTATGTGTTCATTAAATTGAGTCAAATGTTGACTGATGGCAAAAAAAAAAAAAAAAAAAAAAGGAATAATGACTATTATGTAAAAGGAATCAGCTTAAACTTTGAATTTTCCATATAGGATATCTGATTTAGACTGGGGTTTTTTTTTTTGTAGGCTTGCGATAAAGTTTCATAAACAGAAGATTAAACAAAATAGGTAATGTGATAGTATTTCCCAAAAGCATGTTAAGGAAACACTAGTAGTGCTTTGCTTCTGTAAAGAGCTTTACCACCTACAGGCTTGGTACTCAAAGTGTGGCCCATGGATCAGCCTCGTCTCATCTCCTGGGCGTTAGTTAGAAACTCAGAATCTCCCTTGGCCCCACCTTAGACCTAAGAAATCAGCCACTGTATGTTAACAAGGTCCCCTGTGACTCTTACTAACATTAAATTCAGAGGAGCCTCTCTCTACAAAATACTTTCACGTGCATCATCTCCCCGGCCAATGTAGTGTGAACATAGGAGAGAGTGACATCAACCTTACCACATGCAGGAATCATTTCCCCTGAGGTGAAGAGAATAATGATAATGGTAGCAACTCTGCTCTTTAAGTCCACACTGTGTGCCAGGCTCTCTCCTTAAGTATTCACCTCATCCTTACCACAGTGCCTCACGAGGGAGGTAATACTAGCTCCACTTTACAGTTGAGCAGAATGAAGCTCAAGAGGGCAAGTAACTTGCTTAAGATCACATAGCCAGGAAATGCCAGAGCCAAATTAGATCCCTGACCTCCAAGCTCCTGCTCTTTGCAAGTGTTTGAGAACATCTTAGAATGAGAAAGGTATTACCAAGGTAGATTTCAGCTGTGGCTGCATTTTGGAATTACCTGGGGAGCATTACAAAACACTGATGCCCACTGTCAGAGATTCTGATTTAATTGATCTGGGATCTAGATCTGACATTAGGATTTTAAAAATCTTTCTCAGCAATTGCAATGTCTACCCCCAAGGTTGAGAACTTCCGGTTTATGGACTGGCTAAACTTTAGCTTGCCCCTGTTAGTGGGATTTCCATTGGGAACCGTTCATCTGCCTCAGTTCACTTATTATTCAGGTAAACTTTGAGATTATTGTCATTGGGAGTAGTAGTGTAAGTACCTAAAGCAGTTGGTGCTTTGTTACGTGAAACAGTCGCATTATGTTCAGGGAGAAAGAGACTGAATGTGGCTGTGCGGATCTGGCTAAATGTCTCAAGGCAGTTAGGCATCCTTTGCAGTCTTTCTGAGCACAGTTCTCTGAACATGATCATTTCCTCACTTGTCTTCTTACACAGTCTGGCTCTCATTGTCAGGCACAACTTACTTAAAATCTTGTGTTAAGGTCTGTAAGTGGGTCTCAATGTTAGATAAATCGTTGAAAATAAATTCCAGGCCAGGTGTGGTGGCTCACACCTGTAATCCCAGCACTTTGGGAGGCTGAGGTGGGCAGATCACTTGAGCCCAGGAATTTGAGACCAGCCTGGGCAACATAGTGAAACCCCATCTTACCAAAAAATACACAGATTAGCCACGTTTGGTGGTATGTGCTTGTGGACCCAGCTACTGGGGAGTCTGAGGTAGGAGGATCACTTGAGCCCAGTAGGTGGAGGTTGCAATGAGTTGAGAATGAACCAATGTACCTGTCATCCTGCCTGGGTGACAGAATGATACCCTGTCTCAAAAACAAACAAGCAAAACACCACCACCACCACCACCACCACAAAGTGCCATCCTCCTGCTCCATAATTTGGTGACAGGAGTTGGCTGTATGCTTTACTTACACATTTAATCCTTACCTTACTCTGTTTCTCAGGTGAGAAAACTGAGGTTCACAGAAATTAAGCAATTTGCTAGAACTGTGGTTCAACTCAAAATAATTCAAAACAGCCCATATTCTTTTCTCTTTACTGTACTTTCTAACAGGAAAGAGGGCCTAACACTAAAGAGCCAACCCTGGAAATTCAAGTTAGTTTAATACAGACTTACAGAGACTCTGATGTGAGCCACACTCTGAGTTAAATTCCATGAATCTAGAAATGAAGAAGGTGGCCAGGTGCAGTGGCTCACACCTCTAATTCCAACACTTTGGAAGGCTGAGGCAGGAGGATCGCTTCAGCCCAGAAGCTTCAGCTTGGGCAACACAATGAAAGTCTGTCCCTAAAAAAAAAAATCCACCAGGCATGGTGGTGTGAATCTGTAGTTCCAGCTACTAGGGGGGAGGAGCTGAGGCAGGAGGATCACTTGAGTCTTGGAGATTGAGGTTGCAGTGAGCCATGATCACACCACTGCACTCTAGCCTAGGTGACAGACTGTATAAAGAAAACATGTAAAGAGGCACATATACGATTTACATTTTTCTAGAGGCTGCATTTTAAAGTTAAAAAGCGGTGAAATTAATTTTAATAGTATATTTTATTAACTCAGTATAAAAAAATATTATTTCAACATGTAATCAATATGAAAATTAATGACATGTTATATTCCTTTTCTCATAGGCAGTCTTGGAAATCCTGTGTCTGTTTTACATTACTGCACATCTCAGTTTGGACTAGTCACATTTTAAGTGCTCAGCTGCCATTTTGGACAGTACTATCTAGAGAAGCACTGAGGAAAGAACAACTTCCTTACTGTTGAGGGGAGCAAGGAATAGGGGAGGTTGGTTGGTTGTTGCTACCATTTTCTCCTTTAAAAGCTACCTAAAAATCCTACATTGGAGTAAGTGTAATGCTCTGTTCCCCAGGCTTTATCCCTGCACCCAGTGAAATTATGCCTTACACTTCTTAGAGACCCTTAGTTATAAATGTTCTCATATATCAAAGTTGGCAAAATGACTAAGATTCCAATTCATGATGGTCTTTTTGTAGCCCAGCATACAGAAAAGCTACTTGAATCTCCAAGGCCCAGTATTGTCTGTACCAGATATTTTTAATAGGGCCTGATTCCTCCTGTCTGTACCAGATATTTTTAGTAGAACCTGACTTTGTAATGGTTATAGTTATATCAAACGTTTTAAGAATCAATCTAAACAATAAGTGTTTTGCTTTAGTTTATTAAGATATTTTAAAAAATTGGAGTCTAGCACAGTGACATATGCCTGGAGTCCCAGCTACTCAGGAGGTCGAGGCAGGAGAATTACTTGACCCCAGGAGTTTGAGGCCAACATGAGCAAGCTAGATCACAAATTGTGTTGTATAGAACTCTTCTTCCAGAATATGTGGATAAGGCTCTCATATCCCTGCAATCAAATGATTTGGAATGCTAGAATCTCCTCCAGGAAGTTCATTCTGCATATTAGGATATGAAGGGCTCTGAGAATTCCTGTATTAACTTTGTTTAATCCAGTGTTTCATACTCACTTGACCATAGAAGACACATACTTCTCAAGACATCTGCAGTATTAACATCTTATGAGACACAGCTGCTCTGTGGAGAAAAGATTGGAAAACACAGAACTAGGAGATAATTTCTGTTACTTTGCTGACCCTGTATTTATATAACGACTGCCTTTCCCACTAGAAGAATAAGGCATAGGACTCCTTTTTCCATCTAAATTAACATAGTGGGGATTAGAGAGTGGCTATTCAGTCCAACAGACCTTGAGAATTGACATTTCTATGCAAGTGTAGCCTTTACAACTACTTAGACTAGAGTCACTCTGTATTTAAGTGAACCACTGAAGAGAGGAGGATTGGAGGAATGAAGAGCATGGATTAGCCTCAAATATCGTGAGGTGGTTAAATTGCTGCCCAACACTAGATTATAAAATACTGGAAACTCATAGCTGTCTGTGGCCAAGCCCAGCCATAGTTACATTTGGGATGATTTTGATCAATCTGAATGACATATCCAGGGTCCAGCCTGGTAATTAAACAATCCCGTAATTAGGTTATTTCATTATATTAAGGAGAGGGACTCTTATCAATGGAGAAACCATGCAATGCTGAATGCTGCAGTAAATCATTTCATACCTACTTGGAGCACAGAGCCAAATGCATTCTCTCTCTTCACTCCTCTCCAATCCTCTCTAGGACCAAAACATCCTCTCTTATTTCATATGTTGTTCTTTGCCTCAGGGGTACAGTGTCTTTCAGTAATAGAGAATACAGTGACTTTGCTGCTTTCTAATTTCCATTTTTCCAGATCCTCTAAGGATTGTAGATGGGTATGTGCAGTTTCTAAGCCCCCAGTGTGGTATTTTTTTCACCTACTTTATGCAGATGCCTCATAGGAGAAAACTCATTCTTTTGTCTCTTAACCAGTTTTTTATAATAAGCTATGTAACTTTTTTTTATTTAACACATGAAGCATTACTGAATTACTTTTGAACATATTTCTGTACTGAATAAATTTTATTAATGATTTTTTAAAATCACTGTTCAGCCAGTTGGCTTGTCTTATTAATGATTGGTGATGATTCTTTTTTTCAAACAGATCTTTACGAACTACTGCATATAAGAAGCACATCATAAAGGAAATAAGAATGCTTTTGCTGTTAGCCTACAGGGTGTTGATCTGTACTGTTTTGTGTTTCCAAAGTTCAAGGTGTAAAGCATTCTTTGTTCTTTTTTTTCCCCCAGTTACAAGAGCCTTTGGCAGCATTGGTGGTAATCTGAGTGAGCTAATGGCTAGGACTGTCGCTTATTGTGTTTGGACCTCCATTTCTGCACTTAGTACTCTGAGTTGTGATTGGGCCTACCTTGAGGTTGTGAGCAGGAACCTGTGTTCATCATCTTTTTTTTTTTTTTTTAAGATGGGAGTCTCGCTCTGTCGCCCAGGCTAGAGTGCAGTGGCATGATCTTGGCTCACTGCAACCTCTGCCTCCTTGGTTCAAGCGATTCTCCTGCCTCAGCCTCCTGAGTAGCTGGTGTTACAGGCACGCACCACCACGCCTGGCTAATTTTTTGTATTTTTAATAGAGATGGGGTTCACCATGTTGACCAGGCTGGTCTCAAACTCCTGACCTTGTGATCCGCCCACCCCAGCCTCCACACCTGACCTGTTCATCATCTTTTATCCCTGATGCCCCTTGTGGTACTACAGTAAATGTTTGTTGAAAGAACGATAAAAGCATTTTTAGAAAATTAAGTCCAAGCCAACAGAGATTAATATTTCGAGATATTTTTCACTCTGGAGGGCTTTCAGAACCTGATCCTAAGGAGCTGAGCTAAGAAACAGGATCATACCAAGAGTAGCCAGCTGTCTAATGTTGGGTAGGTTGTGCCCCTTCTTTGTACTTCAGTTCTTCATCTTGGAAACGAATGATTAACAACTTTACATCCCTCCAAGTAATACTGTAATGATAAAGGGGAGGCATGAGAGCATGATGAGCTCTTTGGAGGAAAGATCTATGTAACACTCAGTCATCATTATCACCACTAGTATTTTTCTAGGTTATGCAATGTGTTCAGATCATTCCTTGAAGAACACAGAAGAAAGCTAGCTGGAGTAGAGTGTTCATGTTGGTGAGACATGGAAAATGAGACTGGTTAGGTAGAGTGAGCCCATTTTAGAATCCATGTTTTCTGAACTGGGGAACCTATAGGGCTTTATCCTACAAAATTACCTCTACCTTCTATTCTCCAAGTTCTAAGAGCAGGAAGTGACAGCCTAAGATAACTGAAGTCCCATGGCTAGGTGTCAGGTGAGCTATCTAGAGATGCTTTCTAAGTCACTGAACATGGTTAGTGTCGCCCTAAATCCCACCTCCTCTACCTGTATCTTGCTCACAGAAGCCTTGGTTTATTGCCTAGATGTCATTAAATGCTATATGAGTGTACTGGTTAAGAGCTTGAACTCTGGAATCAGACTTTCTGGGCTTGCCCTTTCTAGATGTGTGACCTAGGGCAAGTTCTGTAGCATCTCTGACTCATCTGGAATATTAGGATAATTACAGCATTTAACTCATACCCACTTGTGAGATTAAATTAACACATGTAAAATGCCTAGAATAGTGCCTGGCACATAGGCTTCAATAATTTTAGTTATTAGAATGCATATTATTATATACTGGAATTGAGCTGGGCACTATATGTATTCTCATTCTGTCATCTAACTATAGAGCTGAGACAGGGATTTGGCTAGCACCCAAGCACTTGGAGAATGGGACCAAACCCCACTGGAGCACAAGCCACATACCTAATTTGGGGTAAATATTGGGCCTAGATACGGCTTCCTTTCTTTGAGGTCAAGCAGGAAAAAACAAACCAGAGATAAAGAAAAAATTGCTACAGAATAAGGGAGAGGCAAGAGTGGTTCTCAAAAGACAAGCAGACCTTTAAAAATTGTTTACTGTAAGAATGAAGAGAAAAATTCATAAAAGTTTGGCATCTTTAGTAGGATACAAAAAGATACGAAGTAGAGAATCTTTTTTTGGAGACAGAGTCTCGCTCTGTCCCCCAGGCTAGAGTGCAGCGGTGCAATCTCGGCTCACTGCAACCTCCGCCTCCCAGGTTTAAGCAATTCTCCCGCCTCAGCCTCCTGAGTAGCTGGGATCACAGGCACACACCGCCATGCCTGGCTAATTTTTTTATTTTAGTAGAGACGGGGTTTCACCATGTTGCCCAGGCTGGTCTCAAACTCCTGAGCTCAGGTAATTTGCCTGCCTCAGCCTCTCAAAGTGCTAGTGCAGGTGTGAGCCACCGCGCCTGGCCAGAAGTAGAAAATCTTAAGGAGAAAGCAGGTTGATATAGGAAAAGGGGTTGGATAAAAAAGATGAATGATGGAAGATTGTAAGGAACCTAAAATGTGAAATCTGCAATAAAGGTAGAATTGAGAATCACTTGATACAGTGGGAGGCTGGGCCTGGTGGCTTGTAATCCCAACACTTTGGGAGGCCAAGGTAGGCAGATCACCTGAGCTCAAGAGTTTGAGACCAGCCTAGCCAACATGGCGAAACCCCGTCTCTACTTAAAAATACAAAAATTGGCTGGGCGTGGTGGCGGGTGCCTGTAGTCCCAGCTGCTTGGGAGGCTGAGGCAAGAGAATCACTTTAACCTGGGAGGCAGAAGTTGCAGTGAGCCAACACTATGCCATTGCACTCCCGCCTGGGTGCCAACGTGAGACTCTGTCTCAGAAAAAAAAAAAAAAAAGAACTGATACAGTGGGAAACTGAAAATCAGTAAAGTGGGAGTTCCATTAGAATACAGAAGAAAAGAACAACGAGAAGGAAGGGATGGGAAACATTGATACAGGACTTGAAGGTCTTCCTTTTCTCATCTTGCTCTCATATTTCAATGGGGTGATGTGTGGTAAGGTGGCATTTGCTGTCAAGAGAAGTTTAGGCCTGCCCTCCCTGTTGGCTGCCCTTCTTTGGCTCCTTTGTCAGTACCAGAAAATGTGTTTCTTTGTCCACATCCTTCATACTCCACTTCAAAAACATCGCTTGTCTAGTGTTAACCAAAAGCCATAACTGGTGTGCTTCCGTCCCAGCACTTCCTTAGAATGGCTTAGGAATTTTTACATGGTGAGAATATTATCAGAAGAGTTACTAAACTAAAACAATTTTTATTCTACTAAGAAGAGCTGTAGACAACAATATAGTGGTCTTTTTTATTACCTAGAAACTTTGAGAAATGATTATATATATATCCCTTAAATCTATAACGGATGACTTAAGTCTAAGCAAAGACCTAATGGCAAATAGTTGTCATCAAAGCCTTTTTTATTATTATCTTCTGTTAAGAACCTGGTCTTTTTGTAATTATGTTTTGAAATCGGTACATATAATGTGATCTCAATCACGTAAACAAAACAACCCATACCAAAACAAAATGAAACCAAAAACAGCAACAAAAAGATTGTCAGGAACTACTCTAAAATGTTAACAATGTTTATCTTCAGTCACAAGGTAAGATAGATAGATAGGGCTTTTTTTTCTGTACTTTTTAATATTTTCTACATTGAATATGGCAATAGGAATCTTTTGACTGTAAGAAACAGAAAATCTGACTTACAGTGGTTCAAATAAATAAGGGCTTATTTTTCTCACAGAACAATAATTGTGAGGCACCTGACATTGGTTCAGAGGTTTAAGGATAATAAGGCCAATTTCTCTGCAGTCCTTTTGGCCTTTCTTACATTTTCACCTCTTATGTCTCGTGGTCACTACATTGCTGCTGAAGCTGCAGACCTCATGACTCGTTCAAATAAGTAAAAGGGAGCTGCTTCTGTATCCCTTTATCAAAAAAGCAGGCTGGATGCGGTGGCTCACACCTGCAATTCCAGCACTTTGGGAGGCCAAGGAGGGCAGATCACTTGAGGTCAGGAGTTCAAGACCAGCCTGGCCAACATGGTGAAACCTTGTCTCTACTAAAAATACAAAAAGTAGCTGGGCGTGGTGGCACGCTTCTGTAATCCCAGCTATTCAGGAAGCTGAGGCAGGAGAACCACTTGAACCCAGGAGGCGGAGATTGTAGTGAGCTAAGACCGTGCCACTGCACTCCAGCCTGGGTGACAGAGCAAGACTGTGTCTCAAAAAACAAACAAACAAACACAAAAGCTTTCCCTAAAATCCTCGAAAAGTTCCGATTTTGTCTAATTGATCAAGTAGTGTCACTTGACTAATCCTGGCTGCAAGAGAGCCTGGGAAGGTAAATACTTAGCTTTCTAGCCCCATAGGCAGAGGCAAGCAGGAGAGGAAGAGGAAGCTGAAAATGAATGCTGGGTGCACCAGCCTTTGCTGTCTGCTACAAGCATTGTATTTTAACGTAGTATTTTCATAATAGAAATTTTTAAATTTCAATTTTAATTCAATTTTGAATTTGCTATACAATCTCAATAATGCAAAAACACGCACAACAAAAAAAAACCTAAAAGCCACAGAAGTAGTAAAGTTGTCTGCTCTAGGTCTTGAGACTAGTGATATTCTGCCTTAGTGTCCCCACTGGTTGCTATAAGTGATTAGAGGGAGAAAAACTGGGTGATTCCTTTATTTATATATACATGGAAGAAGTGGTTGACTGGAGGCGAGCATGTAGACAGGCAGGTCTGGCAGAATAGTCAGGCAAAGGAACTCACCCTTCCTGATGTATGTAGCAGGGTTGAGGTTTGCTGTGAACCAACAAATGTCTTGGGAACCCCAGGTTCAAGTGATTTTCCCAGGTGTCTATAATCCTGTGAGTCTATAACTCGAATAAGGAGGTAAATGGGGTTTCAGATTTAAAGTGGATTACAAGAGCTTTCTAGGAAAACATGTTTAAATAGCATCTCTGTGATGTGCCTAAGTGAGCCAGCCTCAGGAGCCTCCAATTTCCTATATAAGTTCCTCTCAATTAAACAGAAATGAAGAAAAACTGAAAGCAGTAAATGGATTCACAATTTTAATCTCATTTTGCTCTTTTCAGTGTTTTTGAAATTGCCCTAACCAAAAGCCCATGTACTAATAGAAAAATGAGCAGAACATGTGAATCACTTGTTTTGATAGCATTTTGCTTAATCTAGCTAGAACACTTCACACAATCATAGAGTTTGAAATTTCAATCCAATGTGAATTTTTAAAAGGAAGCTTTTCAGACCCGATTGCCTTGGGAACACAGATTTTATAATTTGCTCTCCAGCCTTGCTAAAAAATCCATCTGTCTTTGCAATTGAATTTGCAAGGTAAAATCACTTAAAAGGGCTGTTCCTTTGACCAGCTCTTCTGCTGTTTCTCCCTTTTCCTGTTCATTTTCAGGGCTTTCTATTTGTCTGGGCAGATCATGCTGCCCTCTTATCCTCCCTGGGCTGAAGGCATGATGCTGCTCTAGGGTATGAGCTTTGTCTTCACCCTGGGTTGCACAGCCTAATGTTGTAGCAGTTACTGGCTCAGACTCTCAGAGAGGCACAGTAGCCCAGGGAAAAAACGTGCTGGGCTAAGAGGTGGTGGGCCTGAGTTCAGGTCCTAGCTCTGAATCTTAGTGACCACATGGCCTCTGTGACTGTCTTCAAAGGCAGACCCAGCCACCCTGCCTTTGTCCTAGACTCATATCAGATAATGAGGGTCCAAGGGCTTTGAAAACAGATGAGAGCCCTAAAATGTTAAATTTAATTAATCTCAACAATACAACAAACATTTTTGAATTTTAGGGTATCTGAGGTATATCCAGGTAGACATATTCAGAAGGCAGTTAGATTTATGAGACTAATGCTCAGGAGAGAACTCAGAGGTAGAATTGCCTATTTAGGAGTCACATACTTGGTACTTGGTGTCATGTTATGAGATCACCAAAAGAGAATTTTGCATATTATTATCATCGTGATTATTATTATTTCTACTGCTGTTTTTTATTATTAGGAAGGGTTCCCCTTTCCCTTATTAATAATCATTGTGAAATTAGGAGGAAGCCCATACATGGGTGTCTTCTAATCTGTCTTCTTAATGCATTACATTTCACAGATAAACTGGTGAGGAGGATCAGTCAGTAAACCAGATTTTAAAAGTAATGTTTCCAATTTCTCAGTCTTTTGCTTAAATTATTGGATATCAGCCAAAAGACTTCCCAGTTAATTAGCTTTGATGATTTATTTTAACAACTTCAGCTGGGTGACAGTACAGAAATGAAGTTGTTTCTTCAGATTATTAATTAGTGGTGGCAGAGTATAAAATTACCGCAAAGCATCCAGTGTTGCTCAGTGTGGTGCTGTTGTCATTTTGGATGTGATGTCCCTGCATTGTGTAGGATTTTCCCACATGGTGAAGGTTGTTTAGTATCCCTGGCTCCACCCACAACTTGCCAGTGTGGTCTCCCAGATATTTTGACAACCAAAAATGCCCCACCACATTTGCAGAGGCGTTGTTAAGGACACTTCCTCCCCTACCTGCACACCCTTGTACACAAGGAAATGGGTTCCATCCCCACATAAGCAGAGCTTCGCTGTAATATTTTCAGAGCCCGTAACTTTCCACTGTCCTTAGGTGAGATGATCTGGTGTCAAGTTCCCTTTGATACTTAGGAAATATGATGGCATCTAAGACTTACAGTAAATTGTACTCTAGCAAAATAATGATAGAGGGAGTGGCAGATTTTTTATTTTGTTATTTGTAATATTGAGGACTACGGTAATTGAAGCTGTCTGGAATAGTACTAATACCCTATAAACTGTTTCATTTGATCTTCATAATAGCCTTCTGAGATAGATGAAAACCTGAGGCCAGGAAAAGTATTAATAGTAACTTTCTTAAGAGCACATGACATGAAGTAGTAGAGCCGGGAATAGGGGTCTTCTGATTCTGCTCATAGTGCCTTACTACCATAAAGCACTGTGCCACATAACTGGATTATTAAATCTGGTAGAGAAAGACCCATGAAACAAACTGCAGAGCTTAGGCAGCAAAGTTGAGAAATGGCAGGCTCAGGGGATACACCAATTACAAGGCAAAGTCAGCTGAGCATGCAACAGATATAAATTTTTTTGATTGCTTGCTTGTTTATAACTTGTTTCATTCCATAAAGGATTTATTTAACTTATAATATCAAATGATGATATAATAGAAATAGAAAATCAAGATCAAAGAGCTCAAATATGCAGCATGTAAGGGCTAATATAGTTTTTATAGTAAAGTTTCATATTTAAGTCAGAGCTTCTTGGTGGCTGAAGCAAAGAAAGAAATATAGTCATGTGTCATTTAACAATGGGGATACATTCTGAGATGCATCATTAGACAATTTTCTTCATTGTGTGAACATCAGAGTACACTTTCACAAACCTGGATGGGATAGCCTACTACACACCTAGGCTATGTGGTATGTAGCTGACTGCTCCTAGGCTACAAATTTGTATAGCAGGGTACTGAACTCAATAGTACCAGCAGCGGTTCAACACAATGATAAATATTTGTGTATCTGAACATGGAGAAGGTACACTAAAAATATGGCATTATAATCTTATGGGACCACTGTGGTATCTATAATCTGTCACTGACTATCTGTCATTGACTATACATAATTATTTTTTGTTTGTTAGTTTGAGATGGAGTCTTGTTCTTTGACCCAGGCTGGAGTGCAGTGGCGCAACCTCGGCTTACTGCAACCTGTGCCTCCTAGATTCAGGTGATTCTCCTGCCTCAGCCTCCTGAGTAGCTGAGATTACAGGCGTGTGCCACCACACCTGGCTGTTTTTTATATTTTTAATAGAGACAGCGTTTCGCCATGTTGGCCAGGCTGGTCTCAAACTCCTGACCTTAGATGATCTGCCCACCTTGACCTCCCAAAGTGCTGGGATTACAGGTGTGAGCCACCACTCCCAGCCTATAATTCTTTTTTTAATTTAACTTTTTAAATTTTGTATTTTTATAGATACATAGTAGGTGTATATAATTATGGGGTACATGAGATATTTTGATACAGGCATACAATGCATAACAATCACATCAGAGTAAATGAGGTACCTGTCCCCTCAAGTATCCTTTATGTTACAAATAATCCAATTATACTTTTAATTATTTTAAAATGTATGATTAGACCAGGCACAATGGCTCACACCTGTAATCCCAGCACTTTGGGAGGCCGAGGCAGGCGGATCATGAGGTCAGGAGATCCAGACCATCCTGGCCAACATGGTGAAACCCCATCTCTACTAAAATACAAAAAAAAAAAAAAAAAATTAGCTGGGCGTGGTGGCACATGCCTGTAGTTCCAGCTGCCTGGGAAGCTGAGGCAGGAGAATTGCTTGAACCCAGGAGGTGGAGGTTGCAGTGAGCTGAGATTGCACCACTGTACTCCAGCCTGGCAACAGCCCTTTTGAGACTCCATCTCAAAGAAATAAAATAAAATAAAACATTAAATTATTATTGGCTATAGTCACCCTGTTGTACTGTCAACTACTAGATTTTATTCATTCTTTCTATTTTTTCCATAATTCTTACTATCCAAAAGATGGGAGCCTAGCATCCCTCAGAAAAAGTGTGGCTAAATTCTAAAAGAAATTTATCAAGAGGGTATTTAAATAGGGGATTCTGGTGACAAAATGTATGGTATCAATAAAATTTTATAGTAAAGATTGTAATAGACTTCAGTGTGCTTTTTCTAACAGCAATCTTTAATTAAAAGCAAATTTTAACTAACCTGAGGGCACAATGATAACCCTCAATTCACTGAAGCCTATTCTGTGTGGGTCCAAGGTAATTTGGTTCAAGTTTACAGGTTTTTGTGGTCTCACTAGATCCAGGGCTAGAATTTAGGGCATCCAGAGACATGAATGGCTCAAAAGCTCCTCAGGAAACTTCTGTTAATAGATGCCTGTCTCATGCAGACTTTATTAGAATATGGTTTGTAATTGTAGCCTGTGACAAGGACTGGGAGGGTTGATAGTGGATGGTACATCTATCAGGATGTGCTAGGTGCTAGTACAGTAACAGCCCATACATTTTAGTGGCTTAATACAACAAAGTATTATATGCATACAAAGCCTACCACAGGTCCATGCAACCCTGAGGGGGGCCACACACTAATCCAGGTCTGCCATGGCTCCATCTTCCTGTAGCTGTGCCATCTGGAATACAATACATAGCTTCTGCAGTTGATGAGATGGAGGAAGAGAGCATGGAGTGTTGCACTTCAGCTCTTCAACACTTCTGCCTGGAAGTAACACCCCACTTCTCCTTATATTTCACTGGATAAAGCAAGTCACTTGCCAAGCCTAACTTCTCATGACTAGGGAAATACATACCTGCATGTGGAAGAGAACCAGATAGCAGGGAGCACTGGTAAAGTCTACCGCAGCTGGGCAAGAAAGGTAGTCCAAGCCAAGTGAATGGGATACTCACAGGCAGAAGAGGCAGGGTGAGATTGACCAGAAAGGGTGTATGGGGCTGCTCTGTGGCTGGCATAGGATGGCTGGGATGGGACTGGATCAGGAAAGCCCATAAATGCCACTTGACTACACTTTTTAGGCTAGAGGGACCCTCAGGAGATGCTCCAGGAGATTTGGGACTGGTTCACCTTTCAGGCTCAGCTCAAGGGAGGAGCAAAAGCAGCCCTCTCAGCATTGCAGTGATTCTACCCCATGCCTCTAAACAAATGTTCAAATGTTTTTTTCATATTGAAACTAACTCCTTGTAACATTCCCTGCATTGCTAACTTATGAGGCTGCCTCCCACCTCTTATTGTGATCCAGAATAAAAACCAGGCACACTCTGCCTTTTCCAAAGAGTGACTAATGGCGGGACTTGGCCAGGCAGGCCCAGCATATTTTTCACTCTGCTCTGGGCTTCCCACCAAGTCTCTCCCAGTGGTCCGGCCATAGTCATTAGAGATGACTGTGCCTAGCACTTCCTACCTCATCATCTATCACCAGCACCCCTCTCTAGCCACCTCCTTTTTAATAGGTTTAATTATTACTTCCCTTTCTTCATGGCACAATTAATCTTCCCCACTGCCTCAGGATTTACAGCCGCAGAGGCCCGGGGAATTTCTGAGCTATTCACCTGCAGTCTTGGTCTTTAACTATCCAAAGGAGTTGGGAAGGAGGGCTATGCATGAATGCCGTGGAATATTTGTGGGTTCCAGTGGGCTCCAGCTGGCTTCTTGTCACTGCTCATTCAGCCCAAGCGTTTGGTATGGTGGTGGGAGAGGACTGCAGAGGAACTGACTCTGCTCCCAGTCAGCATCAAGGGGAGTCTTGAGGGGTGGGGGTGAGCAATAGAACCTATTTCTCTACATTCAGAGAAATAAATGTATTGCAAATAAATACGTTTAGACTCTAAAATATAGTCTCTACAAAACTACTACATTTTATTTCCTCCAACGTTAGTTTAAAAGATAGGTAGCTTCCAGAGGAGTGTGCTCATAGGAGGAAGGGGTGACACAGAGATTTCCTCAATCTTATTATAGCAGTCTTCTCAGAGTTGAAACAGAAGGGAAGAGCAATTGGGATCTGGGACAGAAGTGCCACTGAACTCTCAATGTCACCGAAGACATCCTAAACTGCTGTTGAAGCAAAAGAAGATAACAGGCTTGTGACTTCACTTATCCTTCAAGGAGCAGGCAGAGCCTGGTGGGTTTAGTAGAAAAAGGAGACAGATGTAATTAAGTTAAAGGATGGCAGAATAGATGTGTGATGGCCCAAGAGTTCTCCAGAGGTGACAGCCACACAGATTACATCTGCTTCCTCCTACTACATTTCTGAGTCTCTTAGGATTTTCTGGTCTCTAATGTATACTTCTCTGCTCTCTAGGTACAGATTTAGCCAGGCCATCAATCTGTTCATATGCAGCTGCCAAGAGCTAGGTTTGCCACAGCAGTATACTAATGTTAATAAAGAAGAAATGGGCACGGGATGCAAAGATTTGTGTGTGTGGTGAGGGAAGAGAAATGGGCACAGAATCATGCCTATCTTTGCTGAAAGACATTCCCAGATGAGGAGAGAAGGTAAAAAAGTATGTACTAAGCTGGGTATGGTGGTGTGCACGTGCAGTCCCAGCCACCTGGGAGGCTGAGGTGGGAGGATCCCTGAGCCCAGGAGGTCAAGGCTATGATGAGCTGTGATTGTGCCGCTGTACTTCAGCCTGGGCCACAGGCTGGAGTGCAAGACTCTTGTCTCTTAAAAAAAAAAAAAAGAAAAGAAAAGAAAAAAGCATGGACTCCTGAGTCAGAAAAACCTGGCTTTTAGTAGCAATCCTGCCACTTAGAGCTGTGTGGGTCTGAGTAAGCTCTTGAAGCTTTTGGGGCTCTGAGACCACAGTATCAACCTTGTTTTGAGCCATAAATGAAGATCGTGGAGTAGAGAGCCAGGTACAGAGAGGTTCTCAAGAAAAGCTTACCTATCAGGAAGTTGCTTGTAGCTGAAGTCAAATAACACATATTTTTGGAATTACCTGCATTCAAAAATACCTGTATTGCCCAGGCATATTGGCTAACCCCTGCAACCCCAGTACTTTAGAAGGCCGAGGCAGAAGGATAACTTGAGCCCGAGAGTTTGAGACTAACCTGAGCAACACAGTGAGATCCCACATCCACAAAAATAAATAATGAAAAATTACCCAGACACAGTGGTGCACACCTGTAGTCCCAGCTACACGGGATACTGAGGCATGAAGATCTCTTCAGCCTGCGTGGTTGTGGCTGCAGTAAGCCGTGATCATGCCACTGCACTCTAGCCTAGGTGACAGAGCAAGACCCTGTCTCAAAAAAAAAAATATATATATATATATGTATCTGTACCCTTGATGCCCATCACTGGCAAAAGTAATGAAGCTTTGTCTCCAGGTACATATTAATAAATAGTCACCTGCAAGTGTGTTAGAGAAGACATCCAATTGGTTGCACTTTTAACACAGAGCACTTTGTTCTCATGCCTTTGATTGCAGCCTTCTGTTTACTAATACGGTCTGTCACACCCTCCCCACCCTCAGCTTTGCAATATTTTAAGTACAATGTAGAAGAACGTATATGTAAAAACTTGAGAGAGAGAGGGCTCAGGGAACCTAAAGATATCTAGGGTTAGAATTATGGATCCTGTGGAAAACCTGGGACCACTTCTCCAAGGAAGGAGGAGGATCAGGAGGAACAGTTGAGAGTACACGGCATTTTTTCTGTGAAGCAGGTTTTCTCAGTCATCTTAGCCATTTGGTTCTTTGATAAACAAAATATCAACCTACCCTTTAAGAGCATTTGAAATGAAAGCAAGGCAATAGGACAAAGTGCTGGGTAGTTTTTAGTCTCTACATGTTCTTCTCCCAGCCTGGAAAAGGATGTGGAGGCTGGTACTGCTATAGAGACTGGTACAGCTGTAGAGGTTGGCACAGCCATAGAGGCTGGTGACCAACCCAATTTCTTTCTACTGTGGTCCCAGAGACAGAAAAATGGACTTAAATATCCATGTCAGGACTTAGCTGAAAGGAACAGTTTCCTGATCCAAAAAGGTTATGGAAGAGAATATATGCAGTGCAAACTTTTCTGTATATCTTTATTATTTAATTCTCCGTTATTGAAATTTTCATGAACACATAGGTAGAGAAAATGGTATAATGAACTCCCACATACTCATAACCAAGTCATCAACATTTTGCTAATCTTGTTTCATCTATTTTCATAAACACATACACACACACACACACACACACACACACACACACACAATTTTTAAAGCAAATCATAGACACCATGTTGTTTCCTCTGTAAATGCTTCTATAACTATTTCTAATGGAAGAGAACTTTATAAAGCATAGCCACTGTCCTATGTCACACTTAGCAAGACTAATAAACATTACTTCATGTCTCCAGCTTGTCATGAAAGCAGATGGGCTGGTATTGCTGAGGGCAGTGGATCTGAGAGTCCCTGCCTCAGTTCTGCCACTATCACTTCCTCTCACTAGGCCCTGGTCACATCATTGAGAAAGTGAACCCATGGGAGGACCTTTTCTAGTTCCCAAATCTTCTGTTTCCTCTGAGAATACATGATGATGTGGGTAGGATGAAACAGAAAACGATTTGTTTGAAAGTAGAGGAAAACAACAGATCAGCTTTTAAAGCCCCATTCGGGTTGTGCATTATTAACAATCATGACTGTAATAGTTTCATACATGAGAAGACCACTTCCATAGTTTGTGGTGACACACCGAAGCTCCTACCTCTACAACATTCACAAGAGAAAAGGCAGCCAGAACTGCAATCTGTGTTTAGTAGTTTTTCTGCTTGGCTTGTGCAGTTCACACCTCCCGTCGTCTTTGCTGGTAATGGCTAATAATAAAAGCAAAATGTATTGAGCACTTACTATGTCTGAGGCACTTAGGCCAGCCTCTGCTGAGTGTGATCACATTGGCCCTCACAACAGCCCTTTGAAGTAGGTATTATTATTCCCGTGGCAGTGACCATTCTTGACCCATAGGTGGAGGCCTGCTGTGACAGTGTATAAATTCATAACGATGTGTCCTTTCTCCACACACCCTCGTGAGAACTCGGCTTTGTGAGGATCTTCTGCCCCACTAATCTTCATTTAATTCCCCTCCCTGCAGCACGTTGTCACCTAGCACGCCCCTGCTGACAGGCCCTCTGTAAGTCTTCATCTGAATGACGGCCCTGGAAAATCAAGCTGTGGTCTCGAAAGGGAAGGAGGATCTGCAGATTATCTCCTCAGCATGTGCAGTCACTCTGCTGGCAGCTCTCAGGCCGCTTTTATGTTGCCTCAACAAAGAGAAAAGCTGCCAAGAGTGTGTCATGTTGCATTCAGAATTCCCCAGGCTGGCAGTGGCTGGGACAGTAGAGACACAGGGAGGATGAAAAATTCCCAGCTCTGCCCCATCCATCTCTTCTTACTCTTGTCTATGTGAGGAAGTCTTTAAGAGTCTTCTTAGGATTCCTTATAGGCCCTTGGAAATGTAAGATAAGGACAGGAGGAGATCAGGAGAGTGTATAGGGAAGCTGGCTGGAGATCAGATCATTTTGCCATAACCAGCAGGTAGTTTCTTTCACAAATCATTGAACTCTGGGTAGCCATTATCATCCCAACTGCTTCCTATTAACTAGCCCAGATTCTTAAGGTCGTGAGAGTGAGAGAAATAGAATTCCTTTCCTTTTTCCTCACTCTCTAAATACTGGTCATGCTATGTTTAGATACCATGTATTAGTTTACAAAGCATATTGATACATACTATTATGTTTCTCATGCTATGTCTTTGAAATGATTATAATCTGACCTTATTAGTAAGCAAACCAAAAAAAATGCCAAAATATTTTCCATTAAAAAAATGTTAACAAAGGCTCAGCGGTATTAACCGTCTCAAAGACACTCAGCTGAATGAATCGGGAGCCAGGCTTGTAAAACAGGACTTCCGGCTTAGAGTCCTGTGTCTTTTCTATGATATTGTGCCTTTCTGACACTTACCCAGTTTCCTGTAGGATAAGGTAAGTCCCACGCTGCAGAAGAGTGGGGGCTTCCAAGGAGACCTGTCTTTGGTGGTGATGGGCCATATGTGAAAACCAAGCTTCCTCCAATTGCCTACCAGGTCTCTTGCCACTTGCTTCCTCTTACCATCATCTTAGCAACCAACAAGTGATTATATTGACTTAAGAAAATCATTGCAATGAAAATCCAAAAACTGTGAGGGGGAAAAAAAACCACTGCAAAGGCATCATTGTGGGAGAAAGTGCTCCAAGGGAGATTCGGGCACTCCTACTGCCCTCCCCAGTTCTGGCTCTGTTCATAATTACTCACTCATGGCTGGGCAGATATTTTTACCCCCATTTAAAAATACAGAAACTGTGGAGAGAGGGAGCAAATGAGGAGAGAGGGAGAAATGTAAATCTGGAAATTTGAAATGTAAAAATTTTCCCTTTAGATAAAAGTGGTTTGGGACTATATGTTAAATTCATGTCTTTAGAACTGAAATGTTTCTGTCACTAATAATTTTTCAGCTTAGAAGGGTTCTAGGTGATGCTAAGGTATTATTTCCTCTTGGGAAGCTTAGATTTTCTAACCTTGAGACAGATTTGGAAAAACTCTGATCCTTTCAGCAAGGATCCTGGTGACATCTCTAACCCAGGGAAGTGACCAGATACAGTCCCCAGGAATGTTACTTTCTTACTGGATTGGAGTCCAAAACTACTATTTTTAAACCAAGGGTTAGATGTTCATCATAGAAAAAAATTTAAAATACATATAAGTAAAAAGAAAAAAACCTCCTACAATTCTACCACCCAGATATTACTACTCTTAACCTTTAAATATGTTTTATGCTATATGTGTATGTTTAAATGTAAACATGTATGTCTACACACAGTGCTACTAAAGTATCCATTAAAATATACTGTTTTGTGATCATCTATCCCCTTAATATATTATAAATTTCTTCCTATTTTAATATATAAACTTCTACTTCACTTTTTTTTTATACAAAGCTGTCTCTTTTTTTAAAATATATTTTTTATTGCACTTTAGGTTCTGGGGTACATGTGCAGAACAGGCAAGATTGTTGCGTAGGTACATACATGGCAGTGTGGTTTGTTGCCTCCATCCCCCATTCCCTATATCTGGCATTTCTCCCCATGTTATCCCTCCCCAACTCCCTACCCCCCGCTGTCCCTCCCTAGTCCCCCTCCACAGACCCCAGTGTGTGATGCTCCCCTCCCTGTGTCCATGTGGTCTCATTGTTCAACACCCACCTATGAGAGAGAACATGCAATAATGATTTTTCGTTCTTGTGTCACATTGCTGAGAATGATGGTTTCCAGATTCATCCAGGCCCCTACAAAGGACATGAACTCATCGTTTTTTATGGCTGCATAGTATTCCATGGTGTATATGTGCCACATTTTCCTTGTCCAGTCTATCATCAGTGGGCATCTGGGTTGGTTCCAGGTCTTTGCTATTGTAAACAGTGTTGCAATGAACATACATGTGCATGTGTCCTTATAATAGAACGATTTATAATCCTTTGGATATATACCCAGTAATGGGATTGCTGGATCAAATGGAATTCATATTTCTAGGTCCTTGAGGAATCACCACACTGTCTTCCACAATGGTTGAACTAATTTACACTCCCACCAGCAGTGTTGTAAAGGTGTTCCTATTTCTCCACATCCTCTCCAGCATCTGCTGTCTCCAGATTTTTTAATGATCATCATTCTAACTGGCATGAGATAGTATCTCAATGTGGTTTTGATTTGCATTTCTCTAATGACCAGTGATGATGAGCATTTTTTCATATGTTTGTTGGCCTCATAAATGTCTTTGTTTGAAAAGTGTCTGTTCATGAGCTTTGCCCACTTTTGAATGGGTTTGTTTGTTTCTTGTAAATCTGTTTTAGTTCTTTGTAGATTCTGGACATTAGCCCTTTTTCAGATGGGTAGATTGCAAAAATTTTTTCCCATTCTGTTGGTTGCCGGTTCACTCTAATGATTGTATCTTTTGCTGTACAGAAGCTCTGGAGTTTAATTAGATCCCATTTGTCTATTTTGGCTTTTGTTGCCAATGCTTTTGGTGTTATAGCCATGAAGTCCTTGTCTATGCCTGTGTCCTGAATGGTTATGCCTAGGTTTTCTTCCAGGGTTTTTATGGTGTTAGGTCTTATGTTTAAGTCTTTAATCCATCTGGAGTTAATTTTAGTGTAAGGTGTCAGGAAGGGGTCCAGGTTCTGCTTTCTATACATGGCTAGCCAGTTTTCCCAACACCATTTGTTAAACAGGGAATCCTTTCCCCATTGCTTGTTTTTGTCAGGTTTGTCAAAGATCAGATGGATGTAGATGTGTGGTGTTGCCTCCGAGGCCTCTGTTCTGTTCCATTGGTCTATATCTCTGTTGTGGTATCAGTACCATGCTGTTTTGATTACTGTAGCCTTGTAGTGTAGTTTGAAGTCAGGTAGCATGACGCTTCCAGCTTTGTTCTTTTTACTTAGAATTGTCTTGGTTATGTGGGCTCTCTTTTGGTTCCATATGAAGTTTAAGGTGGTTTTTTCCAGTTTCATGAAGAGGGTCATAGGTAGCTTCATGGGGATAACATTGAATCTGTAAACTACTTTGGGCAGTATGGCCATTTTCATGATATTGATTCTTCCTATCCATGAGCATGGAATGTTTTTCCATCTGTTTGTGTCCTCTCTTATTTCCTTGAGCAGTGGTTTGTAGTTCTCCTTGAAGAGGTTCTTTACGTTCCTTGTTAGTTGTATTCCTAGGTGTTTTATTCTCTTTGTAGCAATTGTGAATGGCAGTTCATTCTTGACTTGACTCTCTTTAAGTCTGTTATTGGTGTATAGGAATGCTTGTGATTTCTGCACATTGATTTTGTATCCTGAGACTTTGCTGAAGCTGCTTATCAGTTTAAGGAGAGTTTGGGCTGAGATGATGGAATCTTCTAAATATACAATCATGTTGTGTGCAAATAGAGACAATTTGACTTCCTCCTTTCCTAATTGAATACTCTTTATTTCTTTTTCTTGCCTGATTGCTCTGGCTAGAAGTTCCAATACTACATTGAATAGGAGTGGTGGGAGAGGGCATCCTTGTCTAGTGCCTGATTTCAAAGGAAATGCTTCCAGTTTTTGGCTATTCAGTATCATATTGGCTGTGGGTTTGTCATAAATAGCTTTTATTATTTTGAGATATGTTTCGTCGATACCTAGTTTATTGAGAGTTTTTAGCATAAAGGGCTGTTGAATTTTGTCAAAGGCCTTCTCTGCATCAATTGAGATAATCATATGGTTTTTGTCTTTGTTTCTGTTTATGTGGTGAATTACGTTTATAGACTTGCGTATGTTGAACCAGCCTTGCATCCCTGGGATGAAGCCTACTTGATCATGGTGGATAAGCTTTTTGATGTGCTGTTGCAATTGGTTTGCCAGTATTTTATTGAAGATTTTTGCATCTGTGTTCATCATGGATATTGGCCTGAAGTTTTCTTTACTTGCTGAGTCTCTGCCAGGTTTTGGTATCAGGATGATGTTGGTGTCATAAAATGATTTGGGAAGGATTCCCTCTTTTTGGATTGTTTGGAATAGTTTCAGAAGAAATGGTACCAGCTCCTCTTTGTATATCTGGTAGAATTCAGCTGTGAACCCATCTAGACCTGGGCTTTTTTTGGGTGGTAGGCTTTTAATTGCTGCCTCAACTTCAGACCTTGTTATTGGTCTATTCAGGGTTTCAACTTCTTCCTGGTTTAAGCTTGGGAGGGTACAAGCATCCAGTAATTTATCAGTTTCTTCCAGGTTTACTGGTTTATGTGCATAGAGTTGTTTGTAGTAATCTCTGATGGTAGTTTGTATTTCTGTGGAATCAGTGGTGATGTCCTCTTTTATCATTTTTTATTGCATCTATTTGATTCTTCTCTCTTTTCTTTTTTATTAATCTGGCTAGTAGTCTGTCTGTTTTGTTGATCTTTTTGAAAAACCAGCTCCTGGATTTATTGATTTTTTGAAGGGTTTTTTCTGTCTCTATCTCCTTCAGTTCTGCTCTGATCTTAGGTATTTCTTGTCTTCTGTTGGCTTTTGAGATTTTTTTTAATCTTAGTCCTCTAGCTCTTTCAGTTTTGATGATAGCATGTCGATTTTAGATCTTTCCTTGCTTCTCATGTGGGCATTTATTGCTATAAATTTTCCTCTAGACACTGCTTTAAATGTGTCCCAGAGATTCTGGTATGTTGTTTCTTTGTTCTCGTTGGTTTTGAATAACATCTTTATTTCTGCCTTCATTTCATCATTTATCCAGTCAACATTCAAGGCCAGTTGTTCAGTTTCCATGAAGTTGTGTGGTTCTGAGTTAGTTTCTTAATCTTGAGTTCTAATTGGATTGCACTGTGGTCTGAGAGAGTGTTTGTTATGATTTCCGTTCTTTTGCTTTTGCTGAGGAGTGATTTACTTCCAATTATGTGGTCAAATTTAGAGTAGGTGTGATGTGGTGCTGAGAAGAATGTATATTCTGTGGATTTGGGGTGGAGAGTTCTGTAGATGTCTGTTAAGTTTGCTTGGTCCAGCTCTGATTTCAAGTCCTGGATATCCTTGTTAATTTTCTGTCTCATTGATCTGTCTAATATTGACAGTGGAGTGTTAAAGTCTCCCACTATTATTGTGTGGGAGCCTAAGTCTCTTTGTAGGTCATTAAGAAATTGCTTTATGTATCTGGGTGCTCCTGTATTGGTGTGTATATATTTAGGATCATTAGCTCTTCTTGTTGCATTGATCCTTTTACCATTATGTAATGCCCCTCTTTGTCTTTTTGATCTTTGTTGGTTTAAAGTCTATTTTATCAGAGACTAGGATTGTAACTCCTGCTTTTTTTTGCTCTCCATTTGCTTGGTAAATCGTCCTCTATCCCTTTATTTTGAGCCTATGTGTGTCCTTGCACATGAGATTGGTTTCCTGGATACAGCACACTGATGGGTTTTGACTTCTTATCCAATTTGCTAGTCTGTGTCTTTTGATTGGGGGATTTAGCCCATTTATATTTAAGGTTAATATTGTTATGTGTGAATTTGATCCTGCCATTTTGATGCCAGCTGGTTGTTTTGCCCATTAGTTGATGCAGTTTCTTCATTGTGTTGATGATTTTTACTGTTTGGTATGTTTTTGGAGTGGCTGGTACTGGTTGTTCCTTTGTATGTTTAGTGCTTCTTTCAGGAGCTCTTGTAAGGCAGTCCTGGTGGTGATGAAATCCCTGAGCAATTGCTTGTTCATAAAGGATTTTATTTCTCCTTTGCTTATGACGCTTAGTTTGGCTGGATATGAAATTCTAGGTTGAAAGTTCTTTTATTTAAGGATGTTGAATATTGGCCCCCACTCTCTTCTGGCTTGTAGGGTTTCTGTGGAGTGATATGCTGTGAGTCTGCTGGGCTTCCCTTTGTGGGTTACCCAACCTTTCTCTCTGGCTGCCTTTAGCATTTTTTCCTTCATTTCAACCCTGTTGAATCTGACGTTTATGTGCCTTGGGGTTGCTCTTCTAGAGGAGTATCATTGTGGTGTTCTGTGTATTTCCTGGACCTGAGTGTTGGCCTGCCTTGCTACACTGGGGAGTTTCTCCTGGATAATATCCTGAAGAGTATTTTCCAGCTTGGATTCATTCTCTTTGTCACATTCAGGTACACCTATCAAACGTAGATTAGGTCTTTTCACATAATCCCATATTTCTTGGAGGCTTTGTTAATTTCGTTTTAGTCTTTTTTCTCTAATCTTGCCTTCTTCTTTTATTTCATTGAGTTGATCTTAAATTTCTGATATCCTTTTTTCTGCTTGGTCGATTCAGCTATTGAAACTTGTGTATGCTTCTTGAAGTTCTTGTGTTTTTCAGCTCCATTAATTCATTTGTATTCTTCTCTAAGCTGTTTATTCTCATTAGCATTTCGTCAAACCTTTTTTCAAGGTTCTTAGTTTCTTTGCATTGGGTTAGAACATGTTCTTTTAGCTCAGAGAAGTTTGTTATTACCCACTTTCTGAAGCCTCTTTCTGTCAATTCATCAGACTCATTCTCCAGCCTTGTTCCCTTGCTGGTGAGGAGTTGTGATCCCTTGGAGGAGGAGAGGCATTCTGGTTTTGGGTGTTTTTATCCTTTTTGTGCTGGTTTCTTCCCATCTTTGTGGATTTATCTACGTGTGGTCTTTGTAGTTGGTGACTTTTGGATAGGGTCTCTGAGTGGACATCCTTTTCATTGATGATGAAGTTATTTCTTTGTTTATTAGTTTTCCTTCTAACAGTCAGGCCCCTCTGCTGTAGGACTGCTGGAGAGCCACTCTAGACCCTGCTTGCCTGGGGATCTCCTGGGGATGACCTGCGGCGGCTGCAGCACAGTAAGGGTTGCTGCCAGTTTCTTCTTCTGTTATCTTTGTCCCAGAAGCATACCTGCCAGATGTCAGCCTGAGCTCTCCTTTGTGAGGTGTCTCTTTGGATATACAGGGGTCAGGGAGCTGCTTGAGGAGACAGTCTGTCCCTCATAGGAGCTCAAGTGCTGAGCTGTGAGCTCCATTGTTCTGTTCAGAGCTGCTGAGCAGGTACGTTTAAGTCTGCTGCAGCAGAACACATAACTGCCTTTTTTTCCCAGGTGCTCTTTTCTGGGAAGGTGGGGCTTTATTTGTAAGTTCCTGATGTGCTGCTGCCTTTTTTCAGAGATGCCCTGCCCAGTGAGGAGGTAGCCTAGTCACAATCTGCCAGCAGAGGTGTTGCTGAGCTGCCATGGGCTCTGCCCAGCTGCTGTGTGAACTTCCTTGCGGTTTTGTTTACAGAGGTATAGTTAGAACTGCCTCGTAATGGCAGTCTGCCTCAGTAATGGCAGACTGCCTCAGTAGTGGCTGACTGCCTCGGTAATGGCAGATGCCCTTCCCCCCACAGAGCTGGACCGTCCTGGGTCCAGCTGTGCTTGCTGCAAAACTCTCAATCCAGAGCATTTTAGATTGCTTGTTTTTGTGGGGCTGGGACCTGCTGAGCCAGATCACCTGGCTCCCTGTTTCAGCCCCCTTTTTTTTCAGTTGAATGGGCAGCTGTGTCTCCCAGGTGTTCCAGGCACCCTTTGAAATGGCCCCCCTGAGTTGTATGAGTTTTTGTGCGGAGACCTGCTCTGCCACCTGAAACAGCCATGTTGGAAACTTGTGGCGCTTTTCAGCCTGGGAATCTCCTGGTCTGTGGGCAGTAATGACTCGTTTGGAAATGCGGTGATCACTCACCCTCTGCATTGTTCTCCAGAGCTGTTCCTATTCGGTCATCTTGGATCCTGACTAACTTTACCTTTTTTTTTTTTAAGATTGGGTCTCACTCTGTCACCCAGGCAGGAGTGCAATGGTGTAGTCATGGCCTACTGCAGCCTCAAACTCCTTGGCTCAAGTGATCCTCCTACCTCATCCTCCCAAGTAGCTGGAACTACGGGCTCATACCACCATGCCCAGCTAATTTTAAAATTTTTGGTAAAGACAAGGTTTTGCTATGTTGCCCAGGCTTGTGTTTAACTCCTAAGCTCAAGCAATCCTCTTGCCTTAGCCTTCCAAAGTGCTGGGTTATAGGTGTGAGCCACCACACCCAGCCCGCCACCATTTTTAATGTCACCATGTTTATTCCATTGTATAAATGTACCATGATTTATTTAGTTATTTTTAAATTGTGAAATATTTTACTCATAGAAAATATACAGAAGAATTATCATGGTTTATTTAATATCTACCACCTCAAGAATTTCCTTTCCTGGAAGGCAATAATTTCAGTAACTAGTATTGCAATTTCATCTCTGTAGTTTACAGTGCTCTTGCATATACATTGTTTCATTTTATCCTCACTATCACCTCCTAAGTTTGTTGTTATGTTTATTATTTTTCTCATTTTATAGATGAACTAGGTAAAACTCAAAAAGGCTAAATGGTTTACCCAATACCTTAAGTCCAGTTAAATCAAAGAGATGGCTGGGTCCCAGGACTGCACATGACTCTTGTGGCAGGGCAGATCTCCGCAGCATGCAAGGGAGGAGTTAGGGACAGCAGAGACTTACCCTGCACTGCACCCCCAGCTCCTGCCCTGCCCTGACTTCAGCCTTGATCTTGCGTACCGTCTGCCTTTTGATCCAGTGTGCTCTCTGAGGGCAGAGACTTCTGTCCTCACTCTTCTCTCCACCCCTGCTGTCCACCACAAGTTCTGATATACCATAAATACCCAGCTAACATCTGCTGGATAAGTGAGTGAATGAATAAAGAGTGTCAGAGAGATGCACAGATTGTGGAGGCTAGGTTTTCACAGATTTCTCAGTGCCTCTGTTTTTAATTCAGACGTTTTAACAAGAACACATCTTGGCATTTTTGACTTTTGGGGCTTCTGTAAGTTTTAGTCACCATTGGAAAGCTCGCACACTGATGCATGGAAAAGCATGTTCAAAACCAAAAGCAAGGAGAAAACTGTTTGCATACTAGCTTTTCTCCACCCTTTCTAGTGGTGGCCCTCACTCCTGCCCCAACTGGGATGGACCAAGCTCTCCTTAAAGCCAGCTCCCAAGTTACCGTTATGCTATCCCTCATTTGAAACCAATTTATAGTTATGACATTTATGATCTATCTCATTTTAACTGCTTGCCAAAATGATAGCTTAGCAGTTATAATATGGTTTATAAGATTTGTTTGAAACACTGATATTGTTGATTGTAAAAGCAGTATAGCAGAATTACAGGCGATTTTAGAACAAAAAGTACTGAAATTCCACCACCTAACAAGGCGACTATTCTTGTTTTTGCATAACCTCATCAAGAGCTTGTTCCTGTGTGTGGACATACTTATTTTCCTAGTTGTTGTCACAGGAGTATGCAGCATTTTTTCCTGATTTTTGCAGGTAATATGATTACAAGAACATTGTTTCCCCATTTTTCAGTATAGACTTCACAATTATCTTTTTAATGACTGCATAATCCTCTATTGAGTTGATATACCAAAATGTACTTATATAGTCCCCCGGTGTTTCACATTTAAGATGTTTCTGATTTTCCTGTAGTCTATAGTGCCACATTGAAGGTTGTTATGTGTATTGTTATGCAAGCTTTTGTGTTTGTCTGATGATTTTCTTGGGATACTTTCCCTTGAGTAAGATTGCTGGGTCAGAGTAGGAGCGTTTGTGGTTCTTGCCATGCTGCTTGTGCAAAAAGGTTGTTCCAGTTTCTGTCCCCAGCAGTTGGTGCGTTTACCAATTTCAGGACAGTTTCGTCAGTGTAGGAGTTGTGGTTAATTTTTTTGTTTGCTAATTGAGCTGAAGTAAAATGGTACTTCAGGGTTGCTTTGTTTTGCATTTCATTGATTATTAAAGGAAATTAGCATTTTCCCCTGTGGTTACTCTTTGTATTTCTTTGGATGTGAGTCCTCTGCTAACATTTACAGATCTTTGCCTATTTTAGTAAATTGTGATCTTCATTTTTAATAAATCAAACTGAGTAAACTCTTTACACACAATTGCTGTTGAACTTTTTCATTTATGTTTAATATAGTTTCCAATATTGTTTTGCCTTTTAATTTTAGATATGTATTTGTAGTACAAACATTCTTATTTTTGTAATAAAATCTGTAAATGTTTCTTTCTGTTGCTTTGGAACTTAAGCTATCCTCCCTCTGGAAAGCTGATAAATATTTAATTCTACCTTCTGTTATTTTAAATTCTTTAATTCATCTGGATTGTATTTTACTATAAATTGAGTTGCAAATTACATTTCTTTCTACGTTGCAAATCAGTTATTTCAGTCTTAGCCTGTTCTTTTTTTGTCTTTCTCAGGAATCATACACCAGATGAAAGGCGATTATGACACTGCACTGAAACTCCACAAGGCCCACCTGTGCATAGCTCAGGAGCTGAGTGATTATGCTGCCCAGGGCCGTGCCTATGGGAACATGGGCAACGCCTACAACGCTCTGGGCATGTACGACCAGGCGGTCAAATACCATCGGCAGGAGCTGCAGATCTCCATGGAAGTGAACGACCGCGCCTCGCAGGCCTCCACACATGGGAACCTTGCCGTGGCCTACCAGGCGCTGGGTGCCCATGACCGAGCCCTGCAACACTATCAGAACCACTTGAATATCGCCCGGGAGCTACGAGACATCCAGAGCGAGGCCCGGGCCCTCAGCAACCTGGGCAATTTCCATTGCTCTCGGGGAGAGTATGTCCAGGCTGCCCCCTATTATGAACAGTATCTCCGGCTTGCTCCTGACCTTCAAGACATGGAAGGAGAAGGGAAGGTCTGCCACAATCTTGGCTATGCCCATTACTGCCTTGGAAATTACCAGGAGGCAGTGAAGTACTACGAGCAGGATCTGGCACTGGCCAAAGACCTTCACGACAAGTTGAGCCAAGCAAAAGCCTACTGCAACTTGGGCCTAGCATTCAAGGCTCTGCTGAATTTCAGTAAAGCTGAAGAGTGTCAGAAGTACCTACTGTCCCTAGCCCAGTCTCTGAATAATTCCCAGGCTAAATTTCGAGCCCTAGGTAACCTGGGTGATATATTCGTCTGTAAAAAAGATATAAATGGTGCAATAAAATTCTATGAGCAGCAGCTGGGCTTAGCTCACCAGGTGAAGGATAGAAGACTAGAGGCCAGTGCATATGCAGCCCTGGGCACTGCATACCGAATGATCCAGAAGTATGACAAGGCCCTGGGTTATCACACACAGGAACTGGAGGTATATCAGGAGCTGAGTGACTTGCCAGGGGAGTGCAGAGCTCATGGGCACCTGGCTGCTGTCTACATGGCCCTTGGGAAATATACAATGGCATTCAAGTGTTACGAAGAGCAACTGGATCTAGGGCAAAAGCTGAAGGATCCGAGTCTGGAAGCCCAGGTCTATGGCAACATGGGCATCACAAAGATGAACATGAATGTGATGGAAGAAGCCATTGGCTACTTTGAGCAGCAATTGGCCATGCTGCAGCAGCTAAGTGGAAATGAGTCTGTGCTCGACAGGGGCCGGGCCTATGGCAACCTGGGGGATTGCTATGAAGCCCTGGGTGACTATGAGGAAGCTATCAAATACTATGAACAATATTTATCTGTTGCCCAGAGTCTGAATCGCATGCAAGACCAAGCCAAGGCTTACCGCGGCCTGGGAAATGGACACAGGTAAAAATGACCAAGGACAAATGTGATTTATAGTTCTGCACAAAGAGCATTTGAGACAGTAATGGCAACTTCATGTCTGCATGGCAATTTGTTAACTATAAAACATTTTCATACATATCTCATCTGATTTCTCCAACAATTGTTTGAATTAAGTAGCTGATGTTGTTACCCTTATGTTACGGACAAAGAAAATAAAGTCCAGAGAAATTGAGGTAATGCCTAAGATTGTGCAGCTTAAAAGGGACAGCTGAGAGTTAAACCCAGGGCTCTGTGATTCCAAATGCAGTGCCTTTTGACTACATTATAATGAGAAGGATAATAGGGATGGAGAAGGTGAATGAGTCACTTCCACTGATCTTTTCTGAATACCTCCTGCATTATATGAATGTGTTTATTAATACAACATCTGCACCTAACAATTACTTAGACACCATTGTGTTGCTTTTCGGAAAAGCCACCTGATAATAGGGGAATGAATAAATGTGCTATGTAGCATGCATCATTCTAGGTCCCTTGCACAGATATCTTAATAGTTATAGCATTTCTGTATTACTCTACATCTATTATCATCTGCTGTGGGATGTGGGATTTATTATCACCAGAATCAGAGGCTCAGGGGAATGAATTCATGTGCCCCACACAACTGGTTTGGTCATGCTCTTCCCAGTCTTATGTCTTCTCTTAGCAGCACAAAAGGACTGGTCAAGGTGATACTTTCTTCTAAATGTGGGGAACCCAAGAAGGTGTCTGTGTCTGCAGAATATATGGCCCCACCAGAGAGGCAGGGGATTAGGGCTCCTGGAGTGGAGGAAGGGCAAGGGTCAAACTAAATCTTCGCCCACAGAGTGCTCTGCGAAGCTCAGGGTGAAAGATTTATAGCCACTGTAAAGTGATTTCAAAAACATAGTCTAAGCAGTAGTGGAAATAGGGAGGCCTGAAGAACCAAACAGTTCACTTGCTATCATTGTGCCTATTAATATATTTTATGTTTCCTCTGGGGTGTGTATCCCATTGAATCTCAAGCTCTTGGGAAGGTCACTAAGGGATGACTTTTGAATTGCTTTTCAGATTATGAAATTCCTCTGCATCTCACTCTAAGGGCACATGATAGATTTTAGCTAGAAGAGGAGTTAAGAGCTTCTATAGTAAGTGACAGTGACAAATGCTTTTCATTTTCTCAGGGGCTTTAGCCTGTCTGCACCTGCACGAAATAATATCATTGCTTTTCTGTCTACATCCCCACAGGGCAATGGGGAACTTGCAGCAAGCCCTTGTGTGCTTTGAAAAGAGGCTCGTGGTTGCCCATGAGCTCGGGGAGGCCTTCAATAAAGCCCAGGCCTATGGAGAGCTGGGAAGTCTGCACAGCCAATTAGGGAATTACGAACAAGCCATTTCCTGCCTTGAACGCCAGCTGAACATTGCTAGAGATATGAAAGACCGAGCCCTGGAGAGTGACGCAGCCTGTGGCCTGGGGGGCGTTTACCAGCAGATGGGGGAGTATGACACAGCCCTGCAGTACCACCAGCTTGATCTACAGATAGCAGAGGAAACCAACAACCCCACGTGCCAGGGCCGAGCCTATGGGAACCTGGGCCTGACTTACGAATCCCTGGGCACCTTCGAGAGGGCTGTGGTCTATCAAGAACAGCACTTGAGCATTGCTGCACAGATGAATGACTTGGTGGCCAAGACGGTGTCATATAGTAGCCTTGGAAGGACCCATCATGCCTTGCAGAACTATTCCCAAGCAGTCATGTACTTACAGGAAGGTAGGTGAAAAGGCCCATTTTGTTCTCTTGGCCTGCTTGAAATCAAGTTCAGAGTCAGAACTCAAGACTCAGAGGGAAGTAGGCACAGTTTGAGTGGCCACATTTGTGTGGAGTAAGGGTCTTAAAGGCCACATTGTCAGCTCAACTCCAGAATCACAGTGTCTCCACCAGGTGTCCCTTGACAGTACTAAGGTGTTGCGTTGTCCGTAGCACCTTGCCCTGCTCTCTCTGGACCCAGATTGCCTTACTCTTTTAGTGAGAGCATCCACTGCTCGCCAGATGCCCAACAAGCTGATACACTCCTTGCTTTTCAGAACCCTCTGTGGAATGAGCAACTTGTTCTCACACAGACGAATCAAGTAAGATGTAATCCTAAAAAATGATAAGGGTTTGAATCAGAAGAAAATGCCCGTCTGCTCCAAGCTCTGTTATCCCTCTAACGAATATCTAAACTAACTCTAGGAAAACTTGAGTCAGTTCTGACATGGCAGTTGAAGTCTAATCTAGAAGCATCAGTCTGAGGGTCACTCAAGCAGTAAACCAGCCTTCCTTCCCAGCATTTGTCACCGACAGTGCTTGGGTTGGTGCCACGGTAGGATCTTGTTCCAGGCAGGCCTAGAAACTGAAGGCTGCACAGTTGGACCTTGGATGCTTCATTCCTCTGAAAGCTGAAGTCCCACAGCAGTGTGTTTGCCCTCCACCTCTTTACGTTGAGGTGAGTCTTTCTGCTCTTGAAAGTCCTTCCCCTCACACAGGCACACTGGATCCTCTCACCCTAGAAGGGAAAAGGGGCAGACAGCTCAATAGTAAAAGGAATGGTTACTGATTTCAAGCAAAAACTCTCACTTCCCAGGGGCTTTGCACATAAAGTATATTTAATCTGATTCCGTTCTCACAATAGTCTTGTGAGGTATATCTTTTGATTCCTGTTTTTGCAGTTTAATCACCTGAGGTTCAGGGGAGTACAGTGATTTTATCCTGATCATGTGGTCAGTTAGTCAAGGAATAGGACCCAGCCTGGGTTTTCTGAACCAGGAACCACACAAGACCCTCTCTGAAGTTGTTTCTAACTTTACAATTGCAGAGCAGGGTCAGCCACCCTATCATCTTTTACTCCTGAGCCCCCACTGGGAAGCCAGGAGAGAGAGAAGCAGGAAACAAAGAGGAGAATGGGTGAAGGGCTGATGATTCGCTGGTCTCCTTTGCAACAGACCAGGGACTGTGCTGGCTTGCAGTCTGAGAGGTTACAGAGAGTCTGAAGCCACTTCCCAGACCTTATCTGGCTCCCATTCTGTCCACATGGGGCTCTGCCTCAATGCATTAAATGAGAATGTTGGCTTCTAATTTCCTGAAACTTGACTGCGGTAAAATTCCAGCAGACGAGGAGCAATTTTCAGTTGAATTTGTGAAAACTATTAAATTCGGTCATGTGACAACTTTTCAGCTGTGTTCTTTTGTACTTCCTGAAATACTATTTCCATGAAACAGCTGGTTTGCCTGAGACATTGCAACACAATTCTGTATTTATGGAAAATTCTCAAGTTCATTTTTATTGTTTCTTATAATTTTTAAGTCTTGCAGACATCTAAAACTCTAATTTGTAGCACCTCTACAGTGTCTGTTTTGTGGATGTGTCCACTAGGGCGTCTGCAGCCAATGGCTTGCCTCATGGGCCAAACCAGATGCCGCTTCTCATGAGTGCAGGACACCTGGACAGTGCTTTTCAAATGCTCCGAGTTGGATCTGCAGCCTCTGGCAATGAGGGACTAGCTTCTCTGGGAACCACCCTACTGCTCCCTCTCTCCTGGCTTTCTGAGGGGAGGAGGCTGTGGGGCCTGTGGATCAGCATCACCTTGCTTCAGTGCAGTAAGACTCTCACAGGTGGAGCCTGATCTGAGTCGTTTGAACAAACTCTCCAGGTGCTGCAGAGGGGGACACCTCTGGTTAAAACCAATGGTCTCACCCAGCCTTTCCTCTTCTTGCAAATGAAGAAAGGGAGCATGGATCAACTTGGTGACTTATCTGGGACCAGTCCCTGACAAACTATAGGTTCTAGGAGAGCTGGATGGTGAGTCAGGTTCCTAAGAGCCAGAAGCAGACAGAAGCTGGAGCAGGACAGATACCTTGTCTATCCAGTGGGCTTTTAATTCTTTATTGTTGAACCTCAGTTAGCGTCCTACATGCTGGGGATACAGAAGGAACAAAGCAAAGCCCCTGTTCTCATAGAACATGCCTTCTAAGCAGGAGTTGTCTCAATGAATTTTACTTCTGACTCATAGATCTTGACCTAGCAAGGACATCTGTATTGAAGAATTAATGTGGTTAGCTTATTGAAGGTTTAAGAAATCAGTATCCTTCTGGTTTTTTCCCAAGAACCATCTTCTTTAATATGTTATTCTATTCTGTGAGGTGTTTAAAATGTGAATTATTTACAAATATTTTTGTTATCCATAACATGATTTAAACTTAAAATGTTGTTTCTAAGTTTTCTGAGTTATGAGCATTTTGAAATGTGTATTTATGACCTTGAACCTGAGTGTTACTTTTCTTACCCTCTCAACAGCCTCAGTTCCTTTTCAAAAGTCTGAAATTGCACAGGCCCAGCATGATCAGAGGCAGGCTTCCATCTACCCTCAATTAGATTAGAAGAAGGAAGTCCTTCCTTTGTATGTGCAGTTGTACGGTGGGAGCCTTCATGCTGTCTCTGCACAAGCTAGCTTCTAGGTACAGAGAGCAGGATAATGAGGGCAAAGCGATGCTGAGAACTGCCTAGTGACCAATACAATAAACGGTTGCCTTCAGATTTGACTCTCACAAAGCCCTGGAGGTTGCTGGTGTCCTGAAACCCAGAAGCTTGCTATGGGTAAGTGACCCAAACTGCAGGTGCCTATCTGAAAGCTATTAAAATGAGGATGGTCTCATTTAAGGCTTTTGCCTAATAATAGCACTTGTTTTGCAACCCCGCTGAGGCACATCAAAGTCTTAGACTGAAAGGGAAAACAGATTAAACATGAAATGTGTCAGTAGCATCAGTAACAGAAGGCAGGATCAGGCTGTGTTCATATTCTGCTTTCAGGAGAACATTGTGTGTTTCTTCTGTTAACACTCATTGGATGCTGTGCACATGAGAAAGGAAAAGTATTCTCTTTCCTTATGTATTTAACTGTCAGGAAGAGCTTTGCCAGCCGAAGAATCAGGTTAGATAAATTTATCAGCCAGGAGTTTTCATTTGCAAAGCTATGGATTTCAAATCTAGGAGGGTGGCTAGGTTAGGCTTCACTTGTTTTAGTGTTTCTGTCTGCCCTGCAAACCTGTCTCCTGCTGATAGCCATCACCTGAGCTCTTGCCGAGGCATCCTGGAACATCCTGGAAATGTTGCTACCAGCACAGAATTTGAAGAGAATGCTTATTCTACCTTGGCTGATTCAGCTCTTGTCCTCATTTTATCTAGCTGTGTTGTTAGTATTCTCTTTTTTTTTTTTTTTTTTAAAGAGATAGGTCTCACTAAGTTGCCCAGGCTAGATTCTTACTCCTGGGCTTAAACAGTCCTCCTGCCTCAGCTTCCTGAGTAACTCTTGTTAACATTTTTTTATAGACACCTGAAGCAAAATTGGGTGGGAGCAGTGGCTCAGTCCTGTAATCCCAGCACTTTAGGAGGCTGGGGTGGGTAGATCACTTCAGCCCAGGAGCTGGAGACCAGTGTGGGCAACATAGTGAAACCCTGTCTCTACCAAAAAATACAAAAGCCAACCAGGTGTGGTGGCCTGTGCCCATAGTCCCAGCTACTCTGGAGGCTGACTGAGGTGGATCATCTGAGCCTGGGGAGGTCAAGGCTGCAATGAGCTGCCACTGCACTCCAGCCTGGGCAACAGAGTGAGACCCTGTCTCAAAACAAACAAAAACAGAAAAGTAAAATGACCCTCCAGGACTCCTTAAGATAGTAGAATTATCTGTCTTCTCTGTTTCCTTAAATTTCTCTGTCTGGTTTCAGGTTTAAGGTTAGCTGAGCAACTGGGCCGAAGAGAAGATGAGGCAAAAATTCGCCATGGCCTTGGCCTCTCCCTTTGGGCCAGTGGAAACTTGGAAGAGGCCCAACACCAGGTAAGCAGAACCCCTGACTGAAGTGGATTTTTTGTTTCCGAAAGCATGGAAGACCTTAGGATTACCTTCCTAGAAGTGATGGCACTTACCAGAGGCACTGACTTCTACCCTTGGGCTAATGTGTATGATTTCCAGCCTGTACCAGCCCAGAAGTATTGAACAATCAGTAAAGATTTTTGCTCACTCATGTGATAGATTTATCAATAATTTCTTAGGAATTCTTGCATTAAGTGCTATTGCTCCCCATTAAACATTAATATAATAATAAAATTATATTCATTTCATGACAGAAGTAGAAGAATTCATAATTATTAGATTTAATGTCCCTAGATATATTAATAGATATAACTTCTCTCTCTCGCTCTTTCAAAAGAAGGCCATGTTTCTGCATATATGCAAGTAGTTGAAGGAAAATCCCTTGTCATGCTGGCCCTGGAGAGTAGAAAGATCCCTAGAGTTATGGGCCTCCTCTGTTAGGTTGGAGGAGTAGTGAGATGGCTGCATGTAAAATCACACACTCATCCAGATAGTAAGCATGTGAGTGGTAACTGCAGAGGACATTGTACTAGGCAGAGGGGGACCAATAAGGACATCCAGTCCTCTATCCGTAGTGCTCACAAGAGTTGAAGACATGTGACTGACTTTGCACCATAGCATTGAGTTGAAGACATGTGACTGAATTTGCACCATAGCATTCTAGAATGTTAGGGTGTTTTACTGTACTTTTAAAATGATTAAAGGCAATGTAAAAGATTGATTCTCTAATTTCCTGGTTATGAAAAAACCTGTGTTGATATTCTGATTTGAAATTTTCAAAGTATTTATTATACCTTAATGAATTTGATCCTTAAGATAAACCTGTGAGGCAGAAACTATCCTCTTTATAGAGAGGAAGAAATTGAGTCTCTGAGTCTTGCCAAAGGTCACACAGCCAGTTAGTGGCAGAGTTGGGAACACATTCTCTTTGCACTCTCTGGGTCTGTGTCTCTTAGTCGTAAAATTCTGTACTTGATCTTAGCCAAAAGGCCAAGAAGCAAGTAGTCTTAGAATTCTGATTTTTAAGTTTGGATAAATTTAAAATTTGATACTGAGTTTCCAGCATATAAATATCAGAGTCATCTTAGATGGTGTGGCATAAGGGGGAAAAATAAAATATCAGAGTCAGGAAAGTCTGTGGCCTCACTGATGGAGAAGCCTGTTAGAGCAGCAGGACAGTGTCTCCGTCAGGAATAGCAACTGTCTGTTCCTCAGAGTGTCCGTGTGAGTGGGCATGGCTCCTTGAGGAGCTTGTCCAGTGGTGATCTGACCCTGAGGCACTGAACCGTCTGCAAAGAGCTATTGCCCTCCAGAGTGTGGCGCTCTCTTCCCCTCAGCCTCATCCATTTCCAGCATGCCTCCGTCACACCTGTTCCCACTCCCATCTTTCCTCACCATGAGGCTTGAGGGTGGTGAATTGTGGTTGCTTGATGACAAGAGGAGAGGCTTTTTGTTTTAATAAAAATCAGCACTTGGTTGGATTAATAGCTGTTTTAATATCTTTAAGACCATAAGTCTATAATGTCTTTTAGATCCCGTTATGTATCAAAAATGGATTATATAAACTGTAATTTACTGGGTATGATCTGATGCCTTTTCAGGTCCACAAAGACCTTCCTGCTGTTAGGTTCTAATAAGGGAAGTCAGTGGGCAAGTGGCAGGTAGCTGGAAAAACACTCGAGGAATCACAGACAGTTTCAACATGGCTCTACTATCTTTCTGGGTGTGAGTGAGCCCAGGTGCAAGCCATATATACAACATTAGCAGGGTAATTACACCTTTTACAGACAATAGTGGTGCTGAGCTAAGCACGAGCTCACATGGGTGAGCCTCACGTGGCATGGTTACATAATGAGTGGAGTTGTGCACCTGTGCTCCAAACTCACAGAGTCACGCTGGACTGGATGTCTGCTTTGGCCTATTCTTGACCACAGCACATCCATTTTCCTTACACCTGGACATAAGATTCTTCCTTTCAAATCTTTAAAAAAATATTTAGGTTGTGCACAAAGATGAGCAACAGTTGTCTCTAGTCTATAAACAGCTGGACATTGGTTTCTGGGGAATGAGTGATGTTCTTCCTCCCTCCTTGCAGCTTTATAGGGCATCAGCCTTGTTTGAAACGATCCGACATGAGGCACAGCTGAGCACGGACTACAAACTCTCCCTCTTTGACCTGCAGACATCATCCTACCAGGCCTTGCAGCGGGTCCTCGTCAGCCTAGGTGAGAACAGCTGGGGTTATTCGTTGCTTATGTGTGCACTGGTGCGCACAGGTGTGTGTCCAAGTTGTTAGCAACGGCTGTGATGAAATATTTTTTTGTGACAACCGACTGTGGAGCCACAACTGCAACCAGTCATTGGACATTCATTCATTTATTCAATGAAGATTAGTAGAGCTCTGACCATGTGCTGAGTGCCTGCCCTGGGGATTATAGTCAAGAAGGCCTGCTTCCTGACCATAAGAAGCTCTTAGCCCATGGAGAGACATAAGTCAGTGAGTCCAGTACAGTGCTGATGGGCATTAAGATAAACTCAGATGCTGTGGAAACAAAGTCTCTTAAAAAAAAAATTAAATAGAGATGAGGTCTCACTATGTTGCCCAGGCTGATCTCGAACTCCTGGGCTCAGTCAGTCCTCCCGCCTTGGCCTCCCCAAAGTGCTGGGATTACAGGCGTGAACCATCACACCCAGCCTGAAACAAAGTCTCTTGTCTGGTGGGTCCAGGAGCCAGAGAAAGTGTCCTTGAGACAGGGATACTTGAAACAGGTGTGCCTTCCCCAGGTTCCCTCTCACCACTAGCACATGGTTCAAGCATCTGACTAAGGGGAAGTACCTGAGAAGACACCTGCCTTTTCTCTATTTCCTCAGCCACACATCTTTCAAGGTTGCTGTTTAATAAATGATTTTACCACCTGGGTCTGCCTCCTAGGCTGTGGCACAGTCAGTGATGATTCTCCCAAGCCTGTGTGCCCCATCACACTGGGGAAGCCTGCATCTTTTTTTCACCTGGGCCTTAACTAGTCAGCCAGTCCCTTCCAGCTCCCCTGTCTGTCATCTGCCTCTTCCCAGGAGATATTTATTGGAACTAACAAAGGCTTTGAATTTGGATGTTGAGGCCTTTTTGATAACCTGTCCTTTGCTGTATAAGAAGTCTCAAATTTCCTTTTGAAAAATGTATCTATTAAATGTGTTCATTGCCTGGGATTACAGTTTATTATATATTATAATCACAGTGTTAAGTCTGTCTAGCACTTTGGGGCCGATTTTCCAATGTGCACAGAAATTGTCCCTGCTGTTCCAGTTAATAACTTAATAGAGTAAAAGGAGACATTTACACACACATATAAATCCCCACTTGCTTCCGATACCCGAACTGCAGGAAGCAAGGCATCCTTGAAGTGCTGTCACAGCTGCAGCATCTGGTCTGCTTCTGTCTGCTTTCTTTGGACCTTAGTTATAGTAACTCTTCCATATTTACATGTATGACAGAAGTAAATCCTCTGCATTTGTTCCTTCAGCACTTACAAACAATTCCTTTACATTTTTTGTGCTTTCATATTGGCGCATTAGCTTTTAAACTAGATTGTAGGCCAGTTTCTTAAGGAAAGTGGGATTCGAAATTCAAGTAAAAGACAGGAAAAGCTTGAAATAGAGAAGCAATTTTAAGGAAATGGAGACCTGAGAGGTTTAAACTCTTTGCCCATGGGGATAAAGGAAAAAGCGTGTTGGATCCCAGAATGGAATGAGATATCAGCCCCAACAACACTGCTACTACCTGTTACACATGTAGTGCTTTAAGTAGGCCTACCAGGCATCTTTACATGTAGTGCTTCCTTTAGCCCTTTGAGATAGGCAGGACAACTATCAGCATCTCTTCTGGAGACAAGGCCAGTGAAAAGGAGAAGGGCATACCCAGGAGAGGAGCTGGCATGCATAAAGGGACGGAGGTATAACCTGGGGAGAAATGGATAAGGCTGGACAGTGTTATGCATAGAGGGGCTGCATGGAGGGAGGAGAGACAGAGTCAGAGGATGCATAGACATTTTGGGATGCTGAGGTGGGCAGATCACCTGAGGTCAAGAGTTTGAGACCAGCTTGGCCAACATGGCAAAACCCCATCTCTACTAAAAATACAAAAATTAGCCAGGCATTGTGGCACATGCCTGTAGTCTCAGCTACTTGGGAGGCTGAGGCAGGAGAATTGCTTGAACCCGGGGCAAAGGTGGAGGTTGCAGTGAGCCGAGATCGTGCCACTATACTGTAACCTGGGCGACAGAGTGAGACCCTGTCTCAAAATAAATAAATAAATAAAAATGTAAAGAACCAAGTGACACCAATAAACTTGGTGTCAGAAGCCAGGCAGGAAGTAAAAAAAAAAAAAAAAGCTAGGTTAGGGAACAATTCAGGAGGTAGAACAGAGAAGGGCAGGACTAAAGACAGGTGCGCTGAATTAGATTAGCTCTTTTGTGGCACTGGCTGCAAGACAGGCGAAGACTCGATGGTTTAGGGTAGTGTAGAATCAGTCATGTAGGACACTGTACCCACCATCTGAGGCAGGGAATTGAATTTGAAGCAGTGTGATTGAGATTCTGTCACATATTGGAGAGCAGAGGCAGTGAGGTTTCTTCCCAGGATTTGATGGTCGTCCCTGATAGGCCTCTAATAAGTAAGCACACTCGCTATGGACTCCTCAGCATATCTCTTTGTCTCCTAGGCCATCATGATGAAGCCCTGGCCGTGGCGGAAAGGGGACGGACAAGGGCATTTGCTGATCTTCTGGTGGAACGACAAACAGGACAACAGGACTCCGACCCCTACTCCCCAGTCACTATTGATCAGATCTTAGAGATGGTTAATGGCCAGAGGGGACTAGTGCTTTACTATTCCCTGGCCGCAGGCTATCTGTATAGCTGGCTGCTTGCTCCTGGGGCAGGTAAGATGTCTTTCTGTGGGAACAGGGCAATTAGAAGACTAGACCTGTGAAAGTCTAATGAATAGGGGTGGAAGAGATGCATTATCATAGATCTTACTAAGGAACTGATGTCAGATTTTAGCAAAACCTCAGCCGTGGTAGATATGCCATGGTGGGGCATTCAATTAGTAAGACAGCTCAGCTTTCTCATTCCCCCAAGAAATCGCTGCTCCTCACTGTTGAATGTGGAAGCATTTATCAAGGAAGACTAAGAGCAGAAGAATTAATTTCACTAGCAGCCCTATGTGTAGGCAGCTGTTGTTCATTAGCGAATAAAACGATGACTGCAAGTCCTAACAAATTCTTTCTAGACATGGTTTAATAATTGTGACCCTTTGTCATGGCAAAGTTAAAGAGACTAAAATGATAATGGCAACTCTATCACAGGTTATAAATAAGTCTTATGCTTGAAATTTCTGAGTTTAACAGAACCCATTTTAACCAGTTCTGCTGTAAATCTATTTCAGAAGTAAAGATCTCCTTTGATTAAATCAGCATTAAATGTTGAGGCTGTAACAGTTTCACTAAATACAGAAACACTAATTAGCTGTTAGGGCCATATTTTTTGCATAAGAAAATGCTGATGGCTTTGCCATGTTGGAGGCACACCAGATCCAATTAGAGTTTATTGACTGGGGAAGTAGATCTTATAATTGGGAATCTCAAAGAATGGGCTTCTTGAATATCTATAAGCCAGTTTCAAAAACTTTAACTGCCAGTGAGAATTGACAAGATTTTCTTGATTATGTTTCTATCCCTTTGATTAAAAAAAAAAAAAAAAAACATGGCTGGATGACAGCTCCCAGATGCTTTTAGGCAGTGAGCATTTGTGCCTATACATTCTATGCCTCGGCATTGTTTTTAATAATCTTTTCCCTTTAGTTCCATGTCCTTTATGGGCTTTCCACAAAGACTGTTCTTACAGCTGACCTTTTTAATGCCAAAGGTTTTAAATTGTGATTTTTACAGTGACTTGGTTAATAAATGTTGGTCACAGTGGAATCTTTGTGGATCCCAGCTCCCAGAGTGGCACTGATACTCGTGAGGACACAGTTGATGACTGGGAGGTATCAAGCTCCTTCTCTCTGTGGTTGTTACATCTTGGGGACATGATTTGACAGGTGGTATATCCGAATCCCTGTAATAATGAGCCATGTATAATGAGGCTCCTATTGTTTCTTTTCCATTCCTTTTTGCTCTTAATGAGGCTCTGAAGCTTTCACTGGGGGCTCTAATCCAATCAGAGAGGATCGGCGTTTTCCAGAGCTGACACACCTCATTACCATTTGAGAATATATCCTATTTATTGCCAGAAAACCACTGTGGACTGCCTCAATTTTATGCAGCCATCATTTTTTGCTCCTTTAATTCATTAATGACCATTGACCAGTTAGTCTTATTTAAAAATGGTTTAAAATGTTTTATCTGGCTTTTATATTGTATGTTTATTATAATTTGCTTTTGTGAAATGAAAGCTCTGTTGGAACACAATTTCTGCTTGGCCAATTATATTTTTCTTTGGGATTTTAGTTTCTATAAAGGATATGTCTTGGCATACTCATGCACTATTCCTGAAAGGAGACTTTCCCTAGCTGGTGCTTCTAGGAAGCATCTGTTTTGAAACACATATGAAGTAGTCATAATTCCAGGAGCTTCTGAAAATATCATCAAAAGCAAAAGCCGTATCTTGAATTCCTTGGTTTCAAGCACCATACCTAATGGTAAAAGCTGTAAAAAGGGTACTGACCAAAATAGAGAAAGCCCTCTTGAGACCTTCGATTTCGGGACTTTTTTCACAGGGTTTGTAGGATGAAGTCACATACCATTGCCATTCCTGTCCTCTGCCCTCAGCTTCTCCTTTCCCTAGCCCTAATTGTGTATAATGTCAGCTGTGCCTGTTTTGCTTCAGGAATTCTGAAGTTTCATGAACACTACCTGGGTGAGAACACAGTGGAAAACTCAAGTGACTTCCAGGCCAGTAGCAGCGCAACCCTTCCAACAGCAACCGGCTCAGCCCTGGAGCAGCACATTGCCAGTGTCCGGGAGGCCCTGGGGGTGGAGTCTCATTACTCAAGGTAGGTAGTAAAACATTCCCAAGCACATTTTCTGATAAATGTCAGGGCATTATTTTTTGTAAACATCCTATTTGAGCTAATAGAATACGTAGTTTGGAATTCGCATGGTTGCGCTCAGTCTGTTCACAGCTGCTGCAGCAGAAACAAATGTGTGTCTCTGGAGTGTAAGCCCCTTAGTGGTCTGTCTTTATTCTTTTTGGTGATTTTTCGTCAGGTGGGGAAGGGCCTCATCAGACATACCCATTCTCTAAGCAGGATTTGTAAACTGTTTAAACATAAACGTGGCTTTGAAGTTAACATACCAGCCAATTAAAACAGATTATTTTTGGTTATAAACAGATTATAATGAGTTTGTTTGTACTATAGCTGAACACCTATTTGAGATAGTAGTTAGCACCAGTGACAGGATATGTGCACAGATCTGTGCGCTGAGGGGTGAGGTGAGAGGCGCTGAACTCTCAAATATGAAGAGTAGATAAGGGAACTGCTTTTTGCAAAGGTTGTAGCTTATGAAAACATTTTATAATGATTGACTATTTTACATATAAAAAATAATTTCTATAAGCACCTTGCTTCTAGGGAAAAATCAAAGGAAGAGAGTACCTTAGAGCTGGGTTGTAACCAGATTTCCCAGGCATCTCCATTCTCCATCCAGTGATTACCAAGGGTCCAGAAGATCTGTGTGTGTCAGGGAATCTGCTGTGTTCGCTTGTATCAGGTCCCAAGAATCTCTGCTCGTCTCCTGAATGATTTTCATTTGTAATCATGAAAAATCTTTAGGTAATTCTATGATTTATTTAGAGATGATTCACCCAGATTCCCAAGTATGTGGTGGTTGCTGCCAGCAGCTGGACTGATCTTTGGCGTGCTTATGAAGTTGGGGAAGAAAGAGTTCTTAGGTGAAAAATAATTGTTGAATAATGTAATGTCAATATCAGAAGGGGCTATAGTAGTCATCTAGTCCAGCCCCTTTATTTAACAGAAGTTAACATTGAAATAGGAACTGCTGACAACCAAGTTAGTGTCAGAGCCAGTATCAAAACAGTCTAGATCTCACCCAGACTTTCAGGCCAGTGCTTGTTCTGTTTTTAATTTTCAAAATTAATATCATATTTTAAGAAAATAGCCAAATATAAGAATTTCATTTCTAGCTTCTGTTCTTATGAAGAAGGAACAGGCTTCAGCGATATGCACACACGCTTATCTTATTTCTCCTGTGACTGCCGTGCATCCAGGAGGATCCCCATCCTTAATGACCCAGGAAACAGTTTGGCAATTACAGGGGTTGACAGTGTGGTAACTCCCAAGAACTTGGAAATAAGGCTGCCCTCTGAGATTGAAATGATAAATGACCCTCATAAACTAGGTTAGACATTCGAGCAGAGGTATACACAGCTGCTTCAGCAGACAGAAACTTAGGCCAGTGTGATTAGACTATAACCTGACCAAAGGTATTGCGTGTCCAAAGTGAGAGTTAGAGGGGCATGGTTGGCCAGCACTAGAAACCCAAAAATGGGAGAGCAAGCAGGGCAGACTCCGGCAGTGTCCATTTCTAACACTATCAAAGGGAGAGAGAATCTTAGTTTAGGGACACAAAGTCCCATTGAAGAGGCTGACCCCATGGTGGACATGCAGTTGCCATGCTCTCTTAGTCCCCCCACTGTCCCTGCTTCTGCAAGCATTTGAGTGCTCGCTCATATAAGGTACTATGCTAGAGATTAGACATCCTGATGAACAAGGCTGACATAACCCCTGCTGTCCCAGAACGGAGGGCAAGCTCTGAAGTGTGGCCTTCTAAGTTTGAAAACCTGATGGATGTTGCTAACATGCCCCAAGAGGTTTGCCTCTTGGGAGCAAACTTTCATTAACCGAGCTCAAAGAAAGTTGTACAAACTAGAATGCCAGGTATTATATACATTCTCTATCTGCAAGTATATTTACATGAGAAACCAAATGATGATTAGAAAGGCTGACAAGAAGCATGGGAACTGAACAAGGGAGGACAGGAAGACCATCTGAGAGGTCTTCTCCACCCAGGGCTGCTGAAGGACTTTGTGCATATTGCCTGGGGTAGCCTTTGGCAGTTTAATTCCCCTCATCCTCTGAGCTCAGTTCAAATATCCCCTCCTTAAGGAAGCCTCTACAACTCCCAACATAGGTTTCCCTACCCCTTATGCCCATTTATACATTCTCATTATACCTGACATTTTCATTTAAGCACTGAATGAAATTTTAATTAAAATATTTTATATACTCTTTTTCAGTTCTGTGAGAGCAGGGGCTATGTCTGCCTTATTCATCAGGAACCCTAATCTCTAGCATTGTACTTTATAGAGTGAACACTCAAATACTTGTGGGAGGAGGGATGACAGGGATCTAAGAGAGCACAGTGACTTCATGTCCACCATGGGGTCAGCCTTGCCGACGGGGCTTTGTGTCCCAAAGCCAAGATTCTCCCTCCTTTTGATAGTGTTAGAAATGGGTACTGCCAGAGTCTGCCCTTCTAGCTTTCCCCTTTTTGTGTTTCTATTGCTGGCCACCGAAATTATAAAGGTACTCGGGTGTACGACACCTGCCACTTGAAACCTCTGCATACATGAAGGAGGCCTCTCCCTTATGGCAATGTAGGGGCCACATCCAAGTCACTTCAGTCTAAACCAAACATTGATAGGGCTCAGCCTACATGAAAATGTAGATTTCTCTTAATACAAATTTCCAAACACCTAGATTAAAATTCACCAGAACAAAGAAGAGGATTACCCTTGGTCTCACTCTTCTATCCCCTACTCCTCATTGAATGCCATGGTTGAACTTTAAACACTTATGTCTAAGCAGCTCTTTTCTATGATGCTGGTGTTTGAGTACTTCTGTTTCCATGTGACTTTTGAATTGAAAAGTGTCCTTTGTTCATCTCTTCGGCAATGGTAGAGAAAGAAGGGAGACTGTAACTTGCTTGTGTTTCCCATGTTAACCGTTTCCCCTCTGCTCTATACAGAAAGCTAACAAGTTCTAATGAGTCCTTAGGCTCTCTAGCAGGTTATTTGGCTTGACACTCAGCATTACTTTGTTGGTCTCCCTTCAGTAGCCTAGATCTTCCCCTTAGACTGCTAGAAATAAAGTTTCTCCTGCTGCTTTGGAGGAGTCTTATTAGAGATTTGTTCATATTTTGTGAGCTTAAACTCATAGTTGATGATAATATTAAAACTAAACACTTTATTGGCATGGTTTGAATTTACTGGAATGGAATGTTTGTGAGAATGGTTCCTGTGTCATAGTTTCATGAAAACAGTAAGAAAAATTTCATTGATATATTATCTCTAAAGTTAGTAGATATTTTTTAAAACCATAATGCTCAGTAAGAATAAAGATGCAGTGAATGAGCAGGCTCATGTCCTAGGGATATACCTTGATTTAGCAATTCTAAAAACAATTTGCCAGTAGTATCAAAAATCTTTTTAGATGTTTGTACCCTTTGATCTCAAAATTTTTTATTTTAGAAATGGAGCAAAGATCTGGACATACTAGTACCTGTCCTAGGTTTATATATCATAGAAGACATTGAAAACAACCTAAATATAAAACAATAATTGAATTATAAATTATTTTGTATCTATTCAGTATATTATGTTTCAATTAAAATTATGTTTACAAAGAATTTTAATCTAATAGCCAAATGTTTAGTCACATAGATGAAATATTAATTGAAAAAGTAGGATATAGAATTACCATATATAATTTAAATTTTATATATAAATTATATATAGTATGAAAAGAAAAATTCTTGGAAGGAGAAAAGGTCATATTTTAGTGGTGATTATAAATGGATGATGGAATTATGGATGCTTGTTATTTTCTTTTTACTTTAACCTATTTTTAAACTTTTTAATAATTAGGCATATATTACTTTTAAATGAGAAATAAATAGCCATGAATAAACAATTCTGTCATTCAAAAGGGGAAAAAAACCTTTTTGTAATTTTACTTTACAGGGAATAAAAACCCCAGTATCAGAGCCTGTCACCATGATTCAGTTCTAGGAAGGTATTCTGGGTTTATTTTCCATTCTTGTCTCTTGGTGAATACTGTATTTCAACCAACCACTATGCCTTCTTCTCTGCTCTCTAAATGTACCCTGTAATTTCTCTCTCTCTACTCTAGCTCAAGGGTCTCTGAGCTCTGGATCTGTATGTGTAGCTGTCAGTAAACATCTGTTTCTGGATATCTTCCAGGCATCTCTAGTCTAAAACACCTAAATCCTAACTCTTTTTTTTTTTAAAAGAGATGGAGTCTCCCTCTGCTGCCCAGACTGGAGTGCAGTGGCACGCTCTCACCTCACTGCACCTTACACCTCCCGGGTTCTAGCAATTCTCTTGTCTCAGCTTCCTGAGTGGCTGAGACTACGAGTGCACGCTACCACACCTGGCTAATTTTTTGCATTTTAATAGAGACTGGGTTTCACCATGTTGCCCAGGCTGGTCTTGAACTCCTGAGCTCAGGCAGTCTACCCACCTCAGCCTTCCAGAGTGCTAGGATTACAGGCATGAGCCACCATTCCCGGCCAAGCTTAACTCTTTAATGTCCCCATTTCTACTTTAATCTTTATTTTGGTTCCTGCACTATCATATAACTAGTTGTTTAAGGCAAAAAAATGAATCATCACCCATTATTTTCTCTCTCCCTCATTCTAATCCATTAGTTAATTTGCAGATTTATAGAAATGTATTTCTTTAAAATAAATTTTGAACAACCTATTAAGACTGAATCATGAAGAAATAAAATATCTAAACAGATTTATAACTAGCGAGGAGATTAAATCAGTAACCAAAAACCTCCCAGTAAAGAAAAGTTGGGGACCAGATGTCTTCACTGGGGAATTCTACCAAATATTTAAGGAAGAATTAACACCAATCCTCTTCAAATTATTTTAAAAATTAAAGAATAAGGAACATTACAAACTCATTTTAGGAGGCCAGAGTTACGCTGATGCCAAAATCAGACAAAGATACCACAGATAAAACAACTACAGACCAATATTGATCATAAAAAATATTGATGGAAAAATCTTCAAAAATACTAGCAAACTGAATTCAGTATTACATTAAAAGGATTTCACACCATGACGATGTGGGATTTATTCTTGGAATGTAAGGATGGTTCACCTATGAATATCAATCAGTATAATTCACCACATTAACAGAATGAAGGATAAAAACCATATGATTATTTGAGTTGATGCAGAAAAGCATTTGACAAAATTTAACACCCTTTCGTGATAAAAACCACATTGTAAGCTAGTAATAGAAGGAAATTACCTCAACATAATGAAGGCCATATATGAAAAATCCACAGCTAACATCATACTAATGGGAAAAAATTTGAAAATATTTTAAGTAAGACCAGGAACAAGGCAAGGATGCTTTCCTTTGTTATATCTGTTTGATATAATACTGGAAGTACTAGCCAGAGCAATTAGGTAAGGAAAAGAAATAAATATCCAAATTGAAAAGGAAATAGTAAAATTGTCTCTATTCACAGATGACATGATCTTATACGTAGAAAACTTAAAAGATTCTGCTTGAAAACTGTTAGAGCTAATAAACAAATTCAGTAAATTTCCAGGGTACAAAATCAACGAACAAAAATTAAGTGTGTTTCTTTACACTAACAACAAACAAAAAAATTCAGAAAACAATCCCATTTACCAAAGCATCAAAAAGAACAAAATACTCAGGAATAAACTTAACCAAAGAAAGGAGAGACCCATGTACTGAAAACTACAAAAAATTCTGAAATAAATTAAAGAAGGCACAAATAAATGAAAGACATCCTATGCTCATGGACTACAAGAGTTAATATTGTCAAAAACATCCATACTATCCAAAGTGATCTGCAGATTCAGTGTAATCCCTATCAAAATCCTAGTGACGGACAGGCTTAGTGGCTCAAACCTGTAATCCCAGCACTTTGGAAGACCGAGCTGGGTGGGTCCTCTGTAGTCAGGAGTTTGAGACCAGCCTGACCAACATGCTTGTCTTCACTAAATATACAAAATTAGCTGAGTGTAGTGGCGCATGCCGGTAATCCCAGCTACTCAGGAGGCTGAGGTGGGAGAATCACTTGGGCCCAGGAGACAAAGGTTGCAGTGAGCCAAGATCACATCACTGCGCTCCAACTTAGGTGACTCCATCTCAAAAAAAAAAAAAAGAAAGAAAGAAACCTAGTGGCATGTTTTACGGAAATAGAAGAAAATTCTAAAATTCATTTGGAATCTCAGAGGACCCCACATAGCTAAGGCAATCTTAAGGAAACAAATAAAACTGGAGGCATCATACTTTCTGATTTCAAAATATTGTTACAATTAGCTGGGTGTCGTGGTGTGCACCTGTAATCCCAGCTACTTGGGTGGCTGAGGCATAAGAATCGCTTGAACCCAGGAGGCAGAGGTTGCAGTGAGCCAAGATGGTGCCACTGCACTCCAGCCTGGGCAACAGAGGCTCTGTTTAAAAAAAAAAGTACATATATATATATAAAATATGTATGTGTTTATGTATGTCTGTATAATATATAATTATATGTACATATATTATAATTATGTATTACATATAATGTGTAATATATAATTACAAAATTACAGTTATCTAAACAATATGATACTGACATAAAGACAGACATATAAACCAATGGAATAGAATAAATAGCCCAGAAATAAACCCTTATGTGTATGTCAAATGATCTTTGATAAGGGTACAAAGGCAACACAATGGGGAGAGAATAATTTCTTCAATAAATGGTGTTAGGAAAACTAGATATCCACATGAAAAAGGGAAAACGTTGGACTCTTATTTATACAACATAGAAAAATTAACTCAAAACGGATTAAAGACCTAAACATAAGACCTGAAAGTATAAATCTTCTAGAAGAAAATATAGAGGAAAAGCTACTGCACATTGGATTTGGCAATAATTTCTTGGTTATGATACAAAAAAGCACAGGCAGCAAAAGAAAAATAGAGAAAGAGGACTACTTCAAACTTCTTAAAAACTTCTGTGCAGCAAAGGAAATAATTAACATTGTGAAAAGGCAGCCTATGAATGGGAGAAATTATCTGCAAACCATGTATCTGATAATATCCAGAATATATAAAGAATTCCTACAACTTAACAATAAAAAGTTCAATTTAAAAATGGGCAAAGGACCTAAACAGACATTTCTTCAGAGGTATGCAAATAACCGACAAGCATATGTAAAGATGTTCAACATCACTAATCATCAGTGAAATGCAAATCAAAACCATAATGAGAAACTTTTTCCCCATCAGGGTGGTCACTTTCAAAAAAATAGAAAATTACCAGTGTTGGCCAGGATGTAGAGAAATTGGAACCCTTGTGCATTGTTGGTGGGAATGTAAAATAGTGCAGCTGCTACAGAAAACAGTATGGTCATTCCTCAACAAATTAAAAATAGAATTAGTAAACAATGCAGAATCTCATTTCTGGGTACGTACGAAAGAACTGTAAACGTGATCTCAGAGGTGTTGGCACACCCATATTCATCGCAGTTCTACTCGTAATACCCAGGGGGTAGGGGCAACCTAAAAGTCCATCTATGTATAAACAGATTTTTAAAATGTGGTGTATACAATGGAATATATATGATGGACTATTACTCAGCCTTAAAAAGAAGAAAATCAACCAGGCATGGTGGCTCACTCCTGTAATCTCAGAACTTTGAGAGGCCGAGGCAGGAGGATCAGGCTCATGAATTCCTGACTTTCCTGGGCAACACAGTGACCCTGTCTCTACAAAAAAAATTTTTTAAACTAGCTAGATGCAATTGTGCACCTATAGTCTCAGCTACTCAGGAGGCTGAGGCGGGGGAATCACATGAGTTTGGGAGGTTGAGGCTATAGTGAGCCGTGCTTGTGCCGCTGGACTCCAACCTAGGTGACAGAGCAAGACTCTGTACCAGGGGAAGAAAAGGAGGAGGAAATCCTGTCACATGCTGCAACATGGATGAACTTTGGTCATTATGCTAAGTGAAATAAACACACAAAAAAGACAAATACTACATGATTTAATTTAGTAATATTTGTTTTTGTGTCTGATTGGCTTACTTCACAATGAGGTATCTAAAGTAGCCAAGCTCTTAGAAACAGGAAGTAGAATGGTGGTCATCAGGGATGGATAGGAGGAGTAAAGGCGAGTTGTTTAATGGACGTAGAGTTTCAGTTTTATAAGATGAAAAATTTCTTGAGCTCTGTTGCACAAGAAGATACATGTAGTTAACAGTACCATATACTCAAAATGGTTATGAGAGTAAACTTTGTTATGTTTTTTACCAAAATTTAAAAAAGTATTTAAAAAGTACGTATTTAATCTACTTCTGTCTCCACGGCTACGTGCACAGTGCAGGTCACCATCCTCTTTAACCTAAACCACTGCTACCACTTCCTATCTGATCTCTCTTCTCCCTCCCCCTTTCATGGCTTTCCAAACCCATTAGCCAGAGTGCTCTTTCAAAGATGTATTTGGGATTCTGTTTCTTTGGCCTCCTACCCATCACGAAGCTCCCCAAACACACTTAAATTCCTTCAGAGTTTCTGATAGTCTTTAGACTCCATCTCACTTTCCTTATGCTGACCTGTATGCCTGTGTGATCTGGCCTCTGCCCACCAACAACACCTGTAATCCTTCCTCATCTTGGCATCTCCATGTGGCCCCCTGGCCTCCTTTCACCTCCTAGTTTACACCAAGGGCTTTCCCACCTTAGAGTTCTCCACATGCCCTTCCTTCTCTCAGTGAAGTTCTGCCCACTGCTCTTGGTGTGGCTGATTCTTTTCATCCTTTAAATTCCTACCTTCTCAGAAAAGGCTTTCAGAAGCTCCGTTGTTAGTTTCATTCACCTCTTTGTATTCACAGTCTCTGGGGCAGCTGTGGAACATGGTGGATGCTTAAGAAATGTTTGCATGAGCAACTGACTGGTTCTCCACATGAAGCGCTTCTCCCTTCTGCCTGAATGTGCTGTGTAGACTGTCTTTTCCTGTAGATAGTCCAGTCGCCCTTTGGAACTCTGTTTATATTTCACGCTACTTTCATCAGAATTATTCCCATCCTTGTTGGTCCAAATCATGTCTTTGACCCCCTCTGTGTACCTAATAATAGCACTTATTTTATTCTTTCCAGTTTTGTAATTATGTAGTTTGTATGTTTTTCTAAGCAGATGGTGATGTCCTAGAGGGTAGGTGCTGTGTGCTTCTTTCTCAATTCTCACTAACACAGTGCCTGACTCATGGTTAGACATCAGTAATTTTGAAATTTAGTCACCAGAAAATGTGCTGTAAGCAAACTCCGTTTGTGCTGGGCTAGTGTTTGTAAAATGCACTGTGCCCCTAGAAACTGAGTCTCTGTGCCTTGGGGGACACCTTTATTCAATTACCCACCGCCTAGCCGTAGTGTCCTTGTTATACTGCAGACTGTTTCTGCTCTCCTTAAGGCATCTTGCTGCTGAAAGGAAGTGAAATGCTGCAAAGGAGTTTCTGAAAATGGATTTAAAAATAAAGAAGTGCTTTTATTAAGTGTTTAATAAGAACTTCCAGTCCCTTCCTCCCAGATCAAAAGAGGCGTAGATTGAAACCACTGTATAGAACATGAACCTCCCATAAGGGAGATGTTATGAATTTCAAAACACATCTTCAGTTTTTAACTCTGTTATTTAGCCAGCATCTTGCAATATGTAGATTGTTCCCTGGGCTCCCAGAACTGTGCAGTGGCACTTTAGGGAATCTAAGTCTGGGTAAGGCTTTGTTCAGTAGTAGGTCAGGTCTGGAAGGAGCACTCCTAGGGGGTTTTAAATAAATTGCAGTTGTACACTGCCCTCTTAATGGGGTAATGTTCCTTCGTTGAAAAGGAATATTAAACCTTGATAAACAATAGCTGTTATGTTTTTTTTCCATTTTGGTGTTTTTTTTATATTTACAAATTTGCTACAGTGAAAGTTACTTTTGTAATCAAATACATTTTATTATTTCAAAATACTGATTAATTTAGATTACACTTGTTTATAATGCTGATAGCTCTATTGATTCTACGCTGATAACAAGCAGCAAATATTAACAAGTCTGACAATATCAATTGTTGGAGGAGATGTCAGTTCATTTTTTAGATGGAGTCTCACACTGTCACCCAGGCTGTAGTGCAGTGGCACGATCTCAGGTCACTGCAATCTCCACCTCCTGGGTTCAAGCAATTCTCCTGCCTCAGCCTCCCAAGTAGCTGGGACTACTGGCATGCGCCACCACACCCAGCTATTTATTTTGTATTTTTAATAGAGATGGGGTTTCACCATGTTGGCCAAGATGGTCTCGATCTCCTGACCTCATGATCCACCCACCTTGGCCTCCCAAAGTGCTGGGATTACAGGTGTGAGCCACCACGCCCGGCCCACAAGCTATCTTTTAAATGACTGCTGGGAGAGTAAATTGGCATAACCACATCAAAAGAAGTTTGTCATTACCATCTAAAGTTGAATATTAGCCAGGTGAGGTGGCTCATACCTGTAAATCCCAGCACTTTAGGAGGTTGAGGTGGGAGGATCACTTAAGCCTGGGAGTTTGAGGCTGTAGTGAGCTTTGATCACACCACTGCGTTTCAACCTGGGTGACAGAATGAGACCCTGTCTCAGTAAATGAATGAATGAATGAGTGATGTCTCATATGTACATACATACCTGTTACACTTGACGTGTAATATCCAAGAGAGAGTCTTGTGCATGAACAAGAATCTTCAAAGCTGCACTGTAAACAATAGCAAAATTCTGGAAACAACCCACATGACATTAGTGAGGGATTAGGTGAGTAAATGGGGGTGCAGTCCTAAAATGGACTATTAGGTTTCAACAACAAATGAGCCACAGTGAACCCTAAGATATGGCTAACTCATAGAACTATAATAATAAGTGAAAAAGTAAATTCTGAAACATTATCTACAGGATGACATCTTTTTAATAGCGTTAAAGATAAAAATTAAAAATATACTTTTCAGAATATAGATAGATGCAATAAAACCTGTATAGAAAGGACTGCCAGGGAGTGATTGCTAAGCGATTAGGGATGGGACCTACCTCAGGCTGCGGATGGACTCACTGGGAGGTAACAAATGATTAGAGGTATGTTATTCTCAAGATCCTGGCTTTTGTTTTGGGTAGTGGTTTTGTGCGTGTTTAGTACATTATTTAAAATTACAAAATAAATAAATGAAAGCAGCTATATGGTGGCACACACCTGTAATCCCAGCTACTCGCAACGCTGAGGCAGGAGGGTCACTTGAGCCCAAGAGCTTGAGGCTGCAGTAAGCTATGGTTGCACCACTGCACTCCAGTCTGGGCAGCAGAATGAGACCCCATCTCTGAATGAATGAATACATGAATACATGAATGAATGAATATAGGCTGTGCATGATGGAAGAGTGTCACAATCTAAAGATTATATATGATTAATACAGTTCCAGAGATAGTCCCTTTTACCCTCCTACCTCAACTCCCCCAAAAGAGGGCAAAAAGCAGGGGTTTTTAAGCAAATGAATTACAAAAGCAGGATTGCAACTAGGACATCTTTTACATATTGATGTAAATGAACAGTTGATAGTCAAATAATTTCTATCTGCTCCTTAAAGCTGTCCCATGCACTGGTGACTATGCCATTGCTGCATCATTAGCCTTATTCAATGTACAGTAGGTCTTTGAACATTTAAAATTATCATTATAGGTATTTCTAATTATGGTTTTTTGCTAATTGAGACTGACTCCCAATTAGTCCAAACTGGTAAGGTTTTACTTCACAAGACAAATGTTTTTTTCTTACCCTCAATCCTTTCCAGAACTCTGTGGAGAAAAAGTAGATAGAATATATTCTGGCATTTATTTTGTTCCTTAAAGAGTTTCCAATTTCATTCTAAACTAGGGTACTGCCATTTTGAAAATATTTTATGTGCCAGGGCTGATGCTGAGCCTGGAGATATATGCATGAATAATAGCTGGAATTCTTGGCCTTAAAGTAGCTCACAGTGTGGTGCATGCAACAAACATGTAAATTATTAATTTACCACATGAGAAGTGCTCTGATAAAGGTCTGAACAAAGAGGGCTGTGCCTCGCTCTGCTTACTTTGGGTGGTGAGGCAATGAAACAAGAGGCTTCTGAGGAGGTAACATTTTAGCTGGGCCCTAAAGGGTGAGGGGAGAAAAGCCATTCCAGGCAGAGGAGTTTCTCATCAGGCAAGGGCACGGAGGAAGCAAAGGGCCCAGACCTTCCAGATGTTGAATGTTGTTTGCAGGAGGAAGATAGTCTGTCCTTTACTGCAGGGATTATAGCTTGCTACATCACAGTTCCGCAGCTTCTGCTTCCTGATGCTCACCCCTTTATTGTAAGATCCAAAGTTGGGATCCTTCTCAAATAGGGTGGGTTTCCTGGCTGAGTCTCTGTGTTCTGTCTTGTTGTGACCTTCTCTCTGACCATGGCTGGCTTCCAAAAGGCAGCCTTATCTGTGAAGTGACTCACTGAGGCTCAGCTATATCTGCTTGAGGAAAAAAAATGTTGATACCGCATTAGGGACTAGAGCATAAAGAGACGCAATTGCAGGAACGAGTGGCACACACTGTGGGCTTGTCTTATGCTCCTGGCTCTTGAATTTCTACTCCTTCTGAAAGGCTAAGAACAAAATGAGTTCAGAAGGCCTTGTAAGCTTCTTCGTGTAAGACAGCAGCTTAGCAAGAGGATAATTATAGTTGGTCATCTTGAATGACCTTTGAAATAGCCTAAATGAAATCATCTTTTATGTTTCAAATGACCTTTTTAATTTTTATGTTATTTATTTATTTAGAGACAGAGTCTCTCTCTGTCACTGAGGCTGGAGTGCAGTGGTGTGATCTTGGCTCACTGAAACCTCCGCCTCCTGGGTTCAAGCAATTCTCATGCCTCAGCCTCCCAAGTAACTGGGATTATAAATATGTGTACCACCATACTCAGCTAATTTTTATATTTTTAGTAGAGTGGGGGTTTCACCGTGTTGACCAGGTTGGTCTCGAACACCCAACCTCAGGTAATCTGCCTGCCTTGGCCTCCCAAAGTGCTGGGATTACAGGTGTGAGCCACTGCACCCGGCGTCATGACCTTTTTTAAAAGCAGAACTCTTGACATTGCTAGGTGTGAGTTATCCCCATTGTACGTGGGAGGGATAATCTGGTAAATGGTAGTGTCAGCCCAAAGACAAAAAACAGATCACACTGATGCAAGGAAAAGTGTCATGAGCCTGTCACTGGACAAGCATAAGAGCTTGGAATTCAGAATGACCTAGTGTTTCTTGCACCAGGGCCTGACACTTCTGCACCTGTGCCATAGGGCAGGGACCAATCTGTTAGATGCCCTGAAGACCTGGCAGAAGCACCAGACATTTCTTCCTTTATCTCTTGTCCCAAATCCTTTATTCATGGTCCCAAAGCTTGGGATGGCATTCTTGTTAGAACAGGAGCTGCAGGGAGAAGGGGCAGCATGGGATTCTGAATCTGTTGATTAATAAAGACATTCAGTCTTTCCCTCTTGGTTCCATGTCAGCTGCTAGCTGGCTGTTGCCACAACCAATTCTGTAAAAATTATTTGAACTTATCAAATCTCAATATCCCTGAGTTAAATTCCCCAGTCTTTTTTTTTTTTTCTGGTTGATTTTATAAAACTTTATGTAACAATCAATATTTAAGATACTTAATGTGTAACTTTTGACTTCTCTGGCTTTAGGAAAGTAACCCCAGTATACAGTCACCAAGTTCCTCTTTAAACTGGTTGAAACAGGCTTTTTCATCTTGCTTGTCTTTGTATGATTTGAGTGCAGTGATGAGGAGACCCAGAGGCTACCATCCCTGAAGGAGCATATTTAATTGTGTCAGACGTACAACTCACACCGTACTGGTCAGGTTTTCCTGCAGTAATGCCAGTTAGCAACGCAGAGTTTCAGAGACATTTAACCACAAGCATGTATTTCTTATTCTGGGTCTGTGGGTAAACTGGGGTGGTTCCGTTTTTTATACTGACTGTTGAGTTGAAGTCAGCTCCTTCTGTGTCCACAAGTCAAGATGGTAAAAGTTAAGATTGCAAGAGACAAAGCAAAATAAAGAGACACATTTCAAGCCTCTGCTTACCTCTTGTCCATTCACATTTCATTGGCTAAAGCAAATCCAGCCCAACATCAGTAGGGCAGAGAATATATTCCTCCCACAGCAGAGGACGTATGCTGAACAATAATCCAGTTTCCCACTGACACCCACTGTCTACAGAGACCTGGAAAAAGAGAAGGATGATCTTCTCCAAGGCTTCACACTCCGTGTTCCCTACAGCATGTGATGGCTGACCATTTGTTTGCTTATATCTTCCTTCCCCTAACAGAGCACACACCTCTGTGTGGGTGAGCATCTGCAGGCACTCCTCCATCTTCTGCCGTGGCTTCTCATCTTCCTTTTGCTCCAAAACTATGGGCACTGTTGGTTAATGGACATTCCTTTAGAAATTTGATCTATCCCAAGGACACAGATATATGTGCCTGGCTCAATGTTTCCGTTGCTTTCTAAGCCTGACTTTCCCTTGGAATTCACCTCAAACTCAGCCTATTCAAAATCAGACCTTTTTTCATGCAGTTCCTCAATCAGGTGCGTATTTATTCCCATTTATTTGAAAGCCTCCATCCTTCCCTCTCAATTTCCTTAGTTTTGAGGCTTTTGAATGATTTGTTCTTAAATCTTTCTTTCATTTATTGCTGTTTATTTAATCAGTCACTAACCCCTGTTTGATCTTACTCATTTGCTTCTAGAATTACCCCTTCTTTTCTCCCACACCAGGCTGGGCTCTTATGGTAACATGCCTACAGGACTAGCCTGACTGCCTGCCTCCTGTCTTCTCCATCAATGCTTCTGGCTCTCTGCTACTTGAGGCATTTTCTTTTTTTCTTTCTCTCCTCTCTTTTTTTTTTGAGACAGAATCTTACTCTATTGGCCAGGCTGGAGTGCAGTGGCATGATCCCGGCTCACTGAAACCCCCGCCTCCTAGGTCCAAGCATTTCTCCTGCCTCAGCCTCCTGAGTAGCTGGGACTACAGGCACACACCACCACGCCCAGCTAATTTGTTTGTTTGCTTGGTTTTTTTGTATTTTTCGTAGAGACAGGGTTTCACCATGTTAGCCAGGATGGCTTCCATCTTCTGACCTCGTGATCCACCCGCCTCAGCCTCCCAAAGTGCTGGGATTACAGGCGTGACCCACCACGCCCCGCTGAGGTATTTTCTAAGAGCTCTCTGTCATCCGAGCACTCCTGTACACGTCAGCCCCAAAGAAGGATGGTGGCAGAGGAGTACCTGGAGATGAAGTTGGCTTTGAGGCCCCATTGTGTATTCCACTCTGTCTCCTGGTGTCAACCCTCTGTTCCAACAGGAGCTGGCTTCCCCCAGCCACCTCTGCATCATGCACATTATAGTAAGCTTGCAATTACCTTCTTCTTTAGATAGCATGGGATCCCCTGGAGTTCTATTCCCTAGGGCATTGTTTTTCCTTGTTGTCTTCAGTATGCGTTGAAGGCAGGAATTGCTGACACAGATGAGTAAGAGCCAAAAATAGGGGCCAAACTGGTTGAAGTGGAGGATACCTGCTGTGGAGCTGACCCATCCATGTTTTGCCCATTTTCTGACCCACCTACGTGTTGCCCACTTTCTGTACCTCACAACCAGGATTTAGAAGAGTCTGGGTACCTAATACATTCACCCTAATGGATACTTGTTGGTTGAATAGTTCAATAATACAGATGGACAAATGAACTCAGTCCCATTGATGAATGTCCCTGCAGGCCAGATGACGACTTAGCAGCCATCATGCCTAATGTCTGCATTTCGAGCTCCTGACCATGCCTCGTACACAAAGAGGGCTCCATGAATGATTACTGAATGAGTGAATGAGCAAGGGTGTGAGAGAACAAACTACTGGGGGCTGGGGAGAATAAACCACACCTTCTCTTGCACACACAATCAACTTAGCATCACTAGTGTGTGGTTAGCCTGTCATCATCTACATGACAAAGGATGACTCAGTGATAACATGCATTTCATAGTTATTTCTCTAGGCTTTTTCCTGCCTACTTCCACTGCTGTGAAGTACCATGAACATGTAATATTATCCTGGACAATCAAAGAGGTGGACTTACCCAGATCAGGTAGTTGATGACAGATCTTGAGCTAACATCTACATCTCAAAACTTAACCCCAAGGCCAGATTATGAAACTCTTCTGATTCCCAGTAACACATTAAGACTCGTTAAGGCTTCAAAAGTAATGAGATGTTCTTTCCTAGCTTTTGATAGACTTATGCTAATATAGTGAGGAGTTGCTGCTAATAAGCAGGGAGAAACAGAATTGATTTAAGGGTCTGTCACTTCCAAAAATGTGCTGGCTGGTGGAGACAAAGTTGTCATCATAAACTTGTCTTTTTCTTAATTTTTGTGTGTGTCTCTTGCCAACTAGAGATGTCAGGAGATAACACATCATTTTCTGGCGGCCTTAATAAGAGATTCCTGCTTTTAGAAAGGACTGGCTACCTTTCCCACCTTTGGAGTTGGCCCCCAGCTGTCCAGCACTCGTTCTCCTCCCATGCCCTGACACCAGGGCCACCTCCAGCGCGTTACTCCTATAGACTTTAGTTCTTTTGCTGCCCCCTCACGTCCTGTCTCACAGTTGGATCAAGTAGCAGTGGATGCTTGCACCTAGAGCCCAAAGTTGGGTTGACATATGTGATAGCTTGAAAATTACACTGTAAGTTAATATGTATATTTATGAATTTAAACTTAATAGGTTGAAACTGTGTCACATATATTGATTATCACACCTCAAGGTTGGACACAGCTTTTCTTGAAGATGAAATGAAATGGAAAGACTGAATGACACACAACATTGATTTTCTTTCCTTTAGATACTCTCCTCTTTAAACTATCTCTTCTTTCTTTTAGTCTTGCCTCTTTTTAGCACCATGCCCAACTTTAATTTTTGTATTTCTTGTAGAGATGGGGTTTCACCATGTTGCCCAGGCTGGTCTGAAACTCCTGAGCTCAGGTAATCTACCTCCCTTGGCCTCCCAAAGTGCTGGGATTACGGGAGTGGGCCACTGCACCCAACCTAGACTTGCTTTTTAATGATATTTTAGATACCACATCCCTGTTCTCTGCAGAAATTTCTTTGGGGTTGTTTTAGAAAAAGCTATTTGTTAGGCTTCGGTAGTCTTACTCTTGCGGGTTTCTACTATTTTTGTCTGTCTCAGCACCTTGTGTCTTTCCTTTTTTGGCTGTTCCTAATCACAGTAGTTATTTATTATGTGGAGGTTGACTTTGTTATTTCTAGCTCTCCCGTTGGACTGGAGGCCCATTGAGGGCAGAGACCAATCTATTCAATTGACATCGGTATAGTACCTGGCATGTAGCTAGGCCTCAGGGGATATTCACTGAATGACTACATGAAGTAGTTCTACCTTTTTCCCCATATAATCACTGTTTATTTCTAATTATGTTAAAAGTTGAAGCTTAGAAGGTTTCTGATCATTGTTAGAATGGGTCTGACTAATATACAAGCAAAAACTTACTTCTGAAGGAGAATATAGAATGAGCAACCTGGGTTAATACCAGAGTGAAATGGAAAAGAACAAAAGGGATGTGTGTGTGTGTGTGTGTGTGTGTGTACAACCATTCTTTCAATTTAGTGTTTGCTAATGTTTCATTGTATGTCTCTTCTTGTCTGCTTCTTTGTACTTTGGTTCAGTGCTGTGCTTTAAGTCCTAGAGATAGAAACTCAGTAGAGCTTATAGTCAGGACTCTGGAATGGGGTGTTTTGAATGTTAAAAGTGGCTAGGTTGAAAGGGAGAGGGAATTATAGTCAGATGCAAGTGTCAAGGAGAAAAAAAGCCTTGTTTAACCTGCCTTTGAAAATGAGCCACAGATTCTATATAACACTTGTCATCTTGGTTTCCCGTGGCAGACAGAATTTCTCAGTAGATAGATACAATTTTTATTTCATCTTATGCTGATAAATACTAGTAAGAAGCCAAGATCTATAAGATGCTTTGCTGAGTGCTCTGTTATGCCAAGTTAGTGCTCATATTTTAGCTCTTACTTCCTATTAGAACCTCTCAGATTGCTTCTTTCTGGACAAAGAAGAGAGAAATGACCTCTTGGGGCACTTTCCATGTGTCAGACACAGGTGTATGAATTCACGAGATGCTGGCAACACCCTCTGAGGTGCTGGTGGTGGTCTCTGTTTTACGTAGCACAAAGTCAAAGCTCAGAACTCTTCAGTGAATTGTCCAAGGATTCACATTTAATTAAATGATGGAACTGGAATACAAATGTGGGCCTAAAAAAGACTTCTCAAAAACAGAGTGCCAACATGCCTCCTGGGGCTCTGAAATTGCTTTCAAATGATTTTGTTTGAGGAAGAGAAAAAGGTCAAGAGAAAATGACTCACCCACTGCCTTTCCAGACTTTTGCTGTCTTTTTGGAGATTTTGGTAGACTTTTTCACTCCTCTTCTGCAAACTTCCTGTTGGTCTCTACTGGGTATCCCCCAGTCCCGCTGACATCAGCAGTATAGTAGAGAAGAGAAAAATGTAGAAATATACACAAGATGAAAAAATAGAGAAATCTTTTGTCACAGTGCAATCTGACATATTGTTTAAACAATCTTACTGTAGTGAATTTGAGAGCAAGGAAAATGATTTCTCATTGAGAAATAAAAGTCCTTTGGCTTGGAGAATATTTTCAAAAAATAAATCCTTCATTACCCTAGACAGTTCTTGAAATAAAAATAGTTCATATCAAGCCACATCATGAAAGAAATAATTAAGCAGTCCTTGAGAATTTACCTATTTTTCTATTCAAACATTGAAGTGATCGTTTAATCTTACATACAATTCCCTGAACTCCCCCTAAGTAATTGCTTTGGTGATTTTAGCTGAACCTTGAAAAAGACTTGGATCTGTTGCATATTTGACTTCGTTTGAAAAAGAAACGCAATTTTGAAGAAACGGAGACCTCGGAATATAAACTCCTTGCCCACTGAGACTAAAATGCAGGAGAAAAAGAGATTAAGTTGTGGGAGCCCAGAATGGAATGAAGTATCAGCTCTAACAATAATAATATCACCTGTTACGCATGCGGTGCTTTAAATAACACGTACCAGGCGTTTTTGCACATAGTTCGTCATTTAATCCTTACAGTAGTCCTTTGAGATACACAGGACAACTATGACCCCTCTTTTCAAAACGAGAAAATTGAGTCTCAAAGGACTGACTGACTTATCCTAAGTCATGCAGCTAAAGATGACACAGTCAGAATTTGAACCCAGGTCTCCAGGCTCCAGTCTACCACTTTTTCCACCAAGCCATTTGTCTCTCTTAAGGGGCAAGCATTTACTATGGATAAGCTCTGGTTAGAAAGCTCTGTCAAGGCTCATGCAGTCTTTAATTGTAATGGAGTTTTTCCTGTGTTTGAGACAAGTGGGTGTTGCCTGGGGTTTATAACGGTATTTATAGAAATGGAATTTGACCTGCAATAATGAAGTTCTGAATTACTTGCTGCTGTAACACTAAATTAGAGATGAGGTAAGTTTAAGTCAATAGTATATGAATAAATTGGTCTACTCAACTTTTACATAGCTTAGGCATACAGACCAGGATAAAGCTGCTTAAATCAAAATGGCATAAGAAGCAGGTAGCAAAGAGGAGTTAAATAAAATGTCACTTAGTGTGATACAACTCTGCTTAAAGGAACAGCTATGAAGTGTTTATAATAAAAATAGAATGGACAATTTAAAAAGCATTTTTCCAAGTAAGTTAGCCTTGTACCCAAACAGAATTTGAAATCTAGTATTCATTCATTTTTAACCCATTTATTAACTTAGCAACTATTTGCTGAATACCTCTGTTGTGCCTGTGGCTGTGATGAACCCTAAGGATTCAGAGCAAAAACAGAGTTCCTTTCCTTGAGGAGCTAGATGTCATGAGTAGAGACACTCAGAAACACAAGCATAAACTTCACGAACATCTAGCATTCATCTTATGATGGACACCAAGTTTGCTTGTCCCCCCAATTTTCCAAATCCTTTGTTTTCTTATAATTGGAATTTTTAGTATTTCATAAGATATTGCAATCCGTCTAACTTGCAAGAAACCTAATTATTGAAATATTCATTCATTCATTCAGAAAACATTTGTCAAATGCATACTGCATGCCTGGGCCTCTGCGAGTATTGGGGCTACATCCAATTCGTTTTCTGCTATAAGCTTTCACTTCTGATTTCCCATGACAGGCAGGGAATAAAATAAAAGAGAAAAAAATAAACAAATATCCCCAATCCTGACTCTGCCACTTACCAGCTGCATGACCTTTAGCAAGCAATTCAATCTCATGGAACTTTTGTAACAATACACATAGTACCTGAAAAGCAGGAGGATAGAGGTGGGTATTTAAGAAGTCTAAAGTAGCTGCTGCCACTGTTGGTTATTATGAGAAAAGTGGATGGAAGATTTGGGTTCCCACAGCCACACAGAGGTGGAAGGGGCTACTGGTACTTTGGGGAGGGCTCAGTCGGGAGAGGCTTCCTGGAGAAAGGGCTGCTTGATCTACTCAGAAAGTGCAGTGGGTTTTTGCCCTGCCAAACACAGGTGGAGGAGCAGCACAAGCGAGGCAGGGTGTGCACAACGCCACACTTACGGAGAAGCAGGGAGGAATATCAAGCACACCACTGGAAACCGGCTGGAGAAGTGCCTGGGGATAGACCCCGGGAGGCCACAAAGAGGGTAAGGGGACCACCCTGCAGCCACAGCCAGAAGTATGGAATAGGCAGGTTTGCATTTGAGAAAGACCCCATGGTCCCAAGTTGTCCAGTGAGATACTTCAAGATCATTTTGCCTGTTCTGTCTGGGTCTCTTTGGTTAAATATTCCACATGGTCTGTTATTTTAAGAGGAAAATAAAGAACCATTTTTAAAACCTGCTGGACAGACCGATATGGTATGAGCTCATATGTGGACTATAAAAATCTAACTCATGGAAGAAGAGAGTAGAATGGTGGTTACCAAAGGTTTGGGGGTGGGGGAAATGAGTAGTAGTCAGAGGATACAGATTTTCAGTTATGTAGGATGAGTGAGTCTAGAGATCTAATGTACAGCACAGTGACTGTAGTTAACACTGTATCATATACTTTAAATTTGCCAGTGCAGTAGACCTTAAGTGTCCTGAACACACACACACACACACACACACACACACACACACACACGGACTAAATGGTAACTAGGTAAGGTAATGAATGTGTTAATTAACTTCAGTGTGGTAATCATAATCATTTCGCAGTATATACATATATCAAAATATTACATACACTTTGAATATATACAATTTTTGTTAATTATGCCTCAGTAAGGCTGAAAAAATAGAGATATCTCTGTTTAAAAAAAAAAAACAAAAACCCTGGCCAGCAGTTAAAAGTCATGTTGAGTATCTGCCTTTAAGCAAGAAGTATTGTGCATACAGGGGTGAAGACTTTCTTTCTCATTGTAGGAAAAACTAGAAAATTAATATTTTGGTTTGGTCCAGCAAATGCTATAAGAATAAATCAAGTGTGAAGTATGTACATTTCCTAGTAAAGTCTTTGATTGTGTTGGGAGAAAATTACCTAACTGGATAAATGTTCAAGGAGACAAGGTTGTAGCTGTGCACAGTACACGCCAAAATCCCTTCTTTAAACCTTCCTGACGTGGACAGGGCCTAACTCATTGGAAGCCTACAGTCTGTAATGGTATAGAACTTTCTTTTTTTTTACTCCATTTTCTATTAGAATTAAAGTTGAGGGCCAAGCACGGTGACTCATGCCTGTAATCCCAGCACTTTGGGAGGCCAAGGCAAGTGGATCACGAGGTTAGGATTTCGAGACCAGCCTGGCCAACATCGTGAAACCCTGTCTCTACTAAAAACACAAAAATTTAGCCAGGTGTGGTAGTGGGTGCCTGTAATCCCGGCTACTCAGGAGGCTGAGGCAGGAGAATTGCTTGAACTCAGGAGGCCGAGGTTGCAGTGAGCAGAGATCGTGCCATGGCACTCTAGCCCGGGCAACAGTGCAACAAGACTCTGTCTAAAAAAAAAAAAAAAAAAAATTAAAGTTGAATAATTTTGTCATGCTGCCATTCAAAATAAGTAAAAAAGAAAATAAAGAAATTATCTCTTTATTCCGAAGGGCACCTGAGGCTGTGACACTTTAGCTGTCTTAAGTGCGACAGCAGCAGAACTGTCAGAGGAGCTTGCTGGCCCTCAGTTTAACCATCGAAAACATGTTTTCTTAAATGATTTTGGCCTTATACAGTGTTTTCATAAATGAAAAATGATCACAGTTAGCATGCCTAACTCTTGTTGGCCTGACCATTTTATGAAGAATAATAATGTTATTATGGCAGAGCAGTCGGGAAAGAATGTCAGCACACTTAGGTTAAAGATTATCAGTGACCTTGAAGCATACGCTAAGTCAGTGGAGAAAGAAGAATTGAGGACTAAGTATGTAGACTGTGAACTGTGGCAGAGTAACCCATACTTTCTTTAGCATCCATGGATTTTCACTTCCTTCTTTGGAGAAATCTCATGTTGGTGGGAAGTATAATTATCCTTGCATATACCACTGTGGGAAGAGAACGTGTGTCCATAATCATGAAAGGAAATACCCTAGCATGGTAAGAGTCTGTCCTGGCTGACCCAATGAGGTTTTGCAGTTGCTGCCAAGCCGCTATGCAAGGGGTGTGGCCTGGCTGGAATATCAGAGGCATTGTTGGTTTCTGGATGCAATAGGGAAAGCCACGCATTCCTATGTATAATGTATCAAAATGATGCATAGCTCTCTAATGTGCATCAACTATTTACATTTTTTAGTTTTTGAATAAGTGATAGTTGCACATGGCACAAAATTCAAAGGTTTAAAAGAAAAAAAAATGCTGAACAGTCTCCCTCCAATCTCTTTTTCTCACCACCTAGTTTTCCTCCCTGGAGTTGCCAGAGTTATAGTTTCCTGGATACCTTTTCCGAGATAGTCTCACCCATTTACTCCTAATATGTCTGTCTCCTTGCTTCTTGAGGGCAGCAAGAGTGTTTGGCAATACATATGGTAAAATATCGTAAATATGGTAAAACTGCTTTGCCATCTTAGTTCTGAATGTAGAGCTGATGCTGAAAGTATGATGTTATTTGGGGGAGCGGTATAATTTGGTCTATCTAACAATAAAATATTATGCACGATACTTTGTGGTAGTAAAATATTTTTTATTCCATATCTCATTCTACCTTTATTATAATATAGAAAATAAACAAAAGCAGGTATGATTATCCCCATTTGAGTTTTCTACTCTTTTCTGTCTAGTGGTTCAGGGGTCAGCCAGAGATGTGGACAGAGTTTATACACAAAATTTGAGTTTTCCACTCTCTGGAAGGCAATCATAAAACCACACTCGGAAACACAGAGTCAGAGAGGTTTGAGGTAGGGAGGCCCAGGAGGTTATTTGGAGACTTCATCCAAACCTGAAGTCATCCTTTTCCCTCTGATTTGTGTGTCAGTGATACCACCAGCCCAAGACAACAAACCCACAGACATGCAGTTCTAGTACATTCTTTCTATTCCTTCATATCCAGTTTCCTGAGGAGCAGCCTTGCAAACTTAATTTAATATGACCATCAATATTTCACTTTCCCTCATCCATAGGAAAGTTAATAAGCACATGTCACTTCTTCCACATCCATCCCCTACCCTGTCTGCTGTGCTTATCCTATTTCATATTCCATCAAATATGGGCTTAAAAAAAGGACACTAAACTAGATTCCTGGACCCCAGTCTCTTTACAGTTCATTTCAACAACTGCTCTGCAGACACAAGAACCCTCCTAAAACACAGCTCTCCTGTCACTTCCCCGATTAAATCTTCATTGACTCATTTCTTTATGGGTCCTCACTTCAGCTGTTGCCTGGCCTCCCCTCAGCTGTGCTACTCTTCTCTCCATTCCCTCACATACTAGGTTCACATGCCTAACTCTTGGCTTTTGCTTGGGATGGTAGCTTCATCCAGATGCTTTCCCACTACAGAGGCATGGGATAGAAAAGGCCCTGGACTGTGTTATGTGTGTGAATGGGAAGTTGGAGTCAAGCTGAGCTGTGCGACCATCACTGATAGAGTGGACAGGTAAAATGCGGTGGATACATGCCATGGCATATTATACAGCAATGCATACTACAATGGTTTTACTTTCAGTATAATGAAATAAGCTCCTTCCAGCATAACCCTCCTATAAATAACAAAAACTCTCTGCAGGGAAGAGGGAGGATGGGGGTGGAGAATACCAACCACCTGAAGGTCCTAGATAATGAATATAAGGTCCTAAAGCACACAGATTCTGGAGGGGTGTGAAAACATGGAAGAAAGGAATGGCAGAGTGTATTTCCCATTTTTATAGCTTTTAACTTAAGGTCTGAACATGGCCAATGGCCACATTTGGCATTTAAAGCTCCAGTAGAAAACTACAGCCTTTCTGTTCTTAAGAACCAGGTGACAGCATTCAGGACAATGACAGCCTCTGGAAAATGGGGACATATATATCTTGGAATGAAAGACCTAGAGAGTGGAAAACTCCAATTTTGTGTATAAGCTCTGCCCGTAGTGGCAGATCCCTGAACCACAAATGCATGGGACGGATTCTAGCTAAAGACATAAGAACTAAACTGAGATTTGAGAATTTTCCATTTGAATCCCATCGAGTTAATTACTTGTTTGGAAAAAAAAACAACAATACTTTTTAGAAGAGTATAACAAAATCTACAGCACAACTTTTCAATATCCAGGTTACACTGCAAACTTATTTCACATCTAAAGAACCAGGAAAATGTGATTCATTTTTAAGAGAAAAGGCTGATACCATTTATGAATGACTCAGATGTTGAAATTAGTAGACAAAGATATTAAAGAAATTATAAATATGCTCAATGAACTATGCTCACAGTGAATAAAAATATAAGGCATTTTGTCAGAGTAGAACTAGAAACTGTAAAAAAGAACACAATGGAAATTCTAAAACAGAAAATTACAATATCTAAAATTAAAAATTCACTGGATAGGCTTAACAACAGAAAGAAAATGACAAAGAAAAGAATGAACTTGTAGATCAATAGAAAGTATCTAATCTTGGGCCAAGTACAATGGCTTGCGTCTGTATTCTTAGCTACTTGGGAGGCTAGAGCCCAGGAGTTCAAGGCTACAGTGAGCTGTGATGACATCACTGCACTCTGGCCTAGGTGATAGAGAAAGACCCTGTCTCTAAAAAATAAAAATAAATAAAATAAGCCAAAATAAAGTAGAATTCTAGAAAATATTTTTTAAAATCCAAAAAAAAAAAAGGATGAATTTAAAAAAATCCACAGGGCACAACAGAAAATAATAAGATAATAGACCAGATATGATGGCTCATGCCTGTAATCCCATCACTTTGGGAGGCCAAGGAGGGCAGATCATTTGAGGTCAGGAGTTCAAGACCAGCCTCACCAACATGGTGAAACCCCTGTCTCTACTAAAAATACAAAAAAATTAGCCAGGCCTGGTGGCACATGCCTGTAATCTCAGTTACTCAGGAGGCTAAGGCAGGAGAATTGCTTGAACCCAGGAGACAAAGGTTGCAGTGAGCTGAGGTGGCACCCTGTACTCCAGCCTGGGTGACAGAGTGAGACTCCATCTCAAAAATAAAAAGATAGTAGACTTACAGTTGAGTACTTTCATTAAATATTAAGGAACTAAATAGTACAATTAAAGGACAGACATTGTCAAATGAATTTTTCAAAAACCAGAATGAAAATATCTGATATTTACCTATAGATTGAAAATAAATGGGTAGAAAAAGATATACCATGTAAACAGTAATTACAGAGGTGACTAGAGTGCCTTCAGTCAGAATAAATAGAGCTCAGCACCAAGAGTATTACCAGAGGTAAAGAGAGACATTTCTTAATGATAAAAGAATCAATTCACCAAGAAGACATTAAAAGATAAATGTATATTTACCTAGTGACCAAGCTGCAAATTACATGAAGCAAAATTTCATACAATTAAAAAGAGAAACACTGCAGTTGTATTTGGCGATTTTAACACCACTCTTTACTGATAAATAATTAGTAACTACAATTAGGAATTTATAGAATAATTAGAAAAAAATACAAGACAGTAAAACATAGATGATACAAAAACACCAATCACCTTGACCTAATTATATTTATAGAACACTACATCCCCAAACTGAAGAATACATATTCTCTTCAAGTGCTCATGGTACCGTCAACAAATAGACTATGAAACAAATTTTGGTAAAAGTTAGAATGATTAAAATACTAGAGAGTATACGTTCTGACCACAGATATTTGGGAATTAAACACATTACTAAAATATCCATGTCAAAGAAGAAAACAAAAGGGAAATTTAAAAATATTTCTAATAAATGATAAAATTGACATATAGAAATTATAAAGTTAAAGCATAGAAGGAAATTTATAGTTTCAAATGTTTATAGTAGAAAAAAAGTAGAAAGTCAGTGACATAAGATTATACCTAAAGAAGCAAGAAAACGAAGAGCATGTAAACCCAAAATTAAGTAGAAAGAAGAAAATGATAAAGATAAGAACAGAAATCCATGAAAGAGAAAACGGAGAAACAATGTGGAAAATTAAAAAGGTTAAATTGCATCTTTCGAAAGAACAAAAAATTGATAAACCAAACCTTCAGTGATACTGGGTAAAAAAAGAGATGGAACATGAATTACAACTATAAGAGCTGAAAGAAACCTTATTGCTTCAGATCTTATGGACATTACAAGGATAAGAGAATATTATGAATAACTTTCTACCAATAAATTTGACAACTAAGATTAAATGAAAAAATTCCTTGAAAAATTCATTTTACCAAAACTGATACTAGATTAATCAAAAATATGAATAGCCCTATATCTGTTAAATTCATTATCAGAAACCTTTTAACAACAAACTCAAAATTGAGATGATTTCACTAGTGAATTCTATCAAATATTTACGAAAAGAACCCTACAATTTTAGACAAACTGCTGAAAATAGAGGAGAAACCACTTCTACTTGTATTAAACTTGTATCATAAGGTTTCAATAACCCTAATACCAAAATCTCACAATCATATCAGATAAAAAGAAAATTTCAGACCAAATTCCTCATGCATATAGGTGTAAAAATATTTAGCAAAACATTAGCGAATCAAATATAGCATGACCATGTAGGTTTGTCCCGGAAATATAAGGCTGGTTTAGCATTAAAGAATCAGTCAATATACTTTGCCATACTAATATATTGGAAGACTCAACATTGTTAAGATGTCAGCTCTCCCCAAATTGACTTCTCAACACTGTATCAGTCATGATCTCCAAATCGATAAGGTGACTTTACAATATGTATGGAAATGCCAAAGACCTGGAGAGGTTCAGAGACTGTGGCCTGCAGACCAGCTGCTGTTTCATGAGCTTTTATTGGAACACAGCCACAGACATTTGTGTATATATTGTTTACTCTCATGCCACAACAGCAGTGTTGAGTTGTTCGGACAGACACCGTATTACCATAAGCCTACAATATTATCTCTCCCTTTAGAAAAAAAAAAGCAGTGCTGGACTTAGTGGCTCATGCCTGTAATCCCAGCACTTTGGGAGGCTGAAGCAGGTGGTTTACAAGGTCAGGAGTTTGAGACCAGCATGACCAACATGGTGAAACCTTGTCTCTACTAAAAATACAAAAATTAGCCAGGCAAGGTGGCCTGCACCTGTAATCCCAGCTACTCAGGAGGCTGAGGCAGGACAGTCATTTGAACCCGAGAGGCAGAGGTTGCAGTGAGCCGAGGTCACGCCACTGTACTGCAGCCTGGGTGACAAGAACGAGACTCCATCTCAAAAAAAATAATAATTGCTGACCCTTGACCTAGAATATCCAAAGCAATCTTGGGGGCGGGGGAAAAAAACAACGTTGGAAAATGTAGACTACTTAACTACTTGACTTCAGGACTTACAAAGCTATAGTAATCAAGATGGTATGGCACATAAGAATTGACAAGTAGATCAATGGAGCAGAATAGAGAGCCCAGAAATAGACCCACACTTATATGGTCATTTGATTTTTGACAGAGATACCAAAACACTACAGTAGGGAAAGGAAAGTCTTTTCAACAAATTGTGCTGGAATAACTGGGTATATCTATAGAAAAAAATAATCTTAGGCCGGGTGCAGTGGCTCACACCTGTAATCCCAGCATTTTGGGAGGCCAAGGTGGGCGGATCACAAGGTCAGGAGATCAAGACCATCTTGGTGAACACAATGAAACCCTGTCTCTACTAAAAATACAAAAGAAAAAACTAGCCGGATGTGGTGGCACGCGCCTATAGTCCCAGCTTCTCGGGAGGCTGAGGCAGGAGAATCACTTGAACCTGGAAGGCAGAGGTTGCAGTGAGCCGAGATTGTGCCACTGCATTCCAGCCTGGGCAACAGAGTGAGACTCTGTCTCAAAAAAAAGAAAAAAATAATCGTGACCGTTACCTCATACCAAGCACAAAAATCAATTCAAGATGGATCATAGCTATATACATAATAAATACAACTATAAAATGGTTATAGAAAAACATGGAAGAGAGTATTTCTGACTTAAAGGTAGGCAGGTCATAAAAAAACAATAGCCAGAAAAGACAAAAATTATAAATAGCTATCACAATTTAAAACTTATGCTCAGCAAAATATATCATGAAGAAAATGGATAGGTGGGCCATAAATCATATCTGTGACAAAGGACTGGTACACAGCATTTATAAAGAACTGCTAAAATTTAATAATAGAATAATAATCCAATTTAAAACCTGGAAAGATTTAAACATACACTTCATTTAAAAAGTTTTGTGAATGGTAGTGTGCACATCAAAAAATATCTAGCATGATTTAGTCATTAGGAAGTCCAGTTTAAGCCACAGGAAGATACCACTACATTCCCACTAGAACGGATGAAATTTTTAAAACTGAAAATACAAATGTTAGTGAGGATGTAGAGTTACTAAAATGCTCGTGTATTATTGGAGTGACTATGAATATATAATTCTGGAAAAAGTTCAAACAGTTTTATGAAATAAAATACATGCCTACCCTATGGGTCATCAGTTTTACTCTGAGGTATTTACCCAAGATAAATGAAAATACATGTTCACAAAAGAATTCTACATGAATGTTATTAGCTTTATTCATAATACCTCCAAATTAGAAAAGAGCACAGATGTCTATCAGCAGGAGAATGATTCATCTGTGCTATGGTCATACAATGGCATGGTACACACCAGCAAAACGTAACAAGCCATAAATACAAACAGCAACATGGATGAATCTGAAAAATACTTTGCTAACTGAAAGGAACCTTACCCTCGAGAGCATATACTGTGTGATTCCATTTATGGGAAGTTCTAGAACAAGCTTAATTAATCTCTGGTGGAAGAAAATCAGAAGAGTTGCCTCCAGGGCTGGGGCAAAAATTGGGAAGGGTCATGAAGGAACTTTCTGGGATGAAAGTAATGCTCCAAATCCTGATAGAGTTTATGAACACAAGTGCATGCCTTTGTCAAAACTTAATTAACATACATTAAGATTTGTGCAGTTCATTTTATGTATTTTTATATTATATATATAGAAATTTTATATTAAAAACCATAAACATATTGTATTCTGGCTAATAAATACCTTCTGAAGTAGTTAAGGGAACCTTAATTGAAGTCTGTAATTTACATTGAATTACATCCAAACACAAAATGAATTGATGAATGGAAAGAGGGAAAACTAGTTGGACAGGTATGTGATAAAGCAATTTTATTGAAATGTTAATGATAATGGGCCTGTAGTCTCAGCCACTCAGGAGACTGAGGTGGAAGGATCACTTGAGCCAGGAGTTCTGGGCTGTAGGGTACTGTGCTGATCAGGTGTCCGTCTTAAGTTCAGCATCAATATGGTGACCTCCCGAGAGTGGAGGGCCAACGGGATGCCTGAGGTGGGGTGAACTGACCCAGGTCAGAAATGGAGCAGGTCAGAACTCTGGTATGGATCAGCAGTAGGATCGTAGGATCGTAGGATCGTAGGATCGTGCCTGTGAGTAGTGAATAGCCACTACACTCTGGCCATGGCAATATAGCAAGACCCCATGTTTGAAAAGAAGCTAATGATAGAATCAAGGCCATAAAATATAGGTATTCACTACAAAACTATTTGAATATTTTTGTATGCTTAACTTTTCACAGGTAAATTTGGGGAAAATATATAAAATATATAAAGCAGCATGTATATATTGATGTTAAAAATACAGGAAAAAAATACAGTGGAAAAAAATGAGCTATGTAAGGTGATATCATATACATGATTAAAATAGCTATTTACAGATTTGGGAAGAGAAATTCAGGCAAAATGATATACAAATAAACACATTAGAATGGTGGCGAGCGGGGGAAAGGAGTGTGAGCAGGTCCTCAGGGTGACGGGATGAGTGACAGATGGGTGGTGATATAGATGGCCTTGCATAGATTAATGATGATCACGAGGGGAAGGGAGGGGGTGGGTGAAGCATGGAAAAACATTCAACTTAGAGGCAAATCTTGGCCTTACACTTTACTAGCTATGCCATTTGGGACAAGTTGTTTAACATTCTTTAGACCTACTTTTCTCATCTATAAAATGGGGGTTATGATTGTTGCCTCATAGAGTTGTCGTGAGCCTTAACACTGGATAGTGTCTGGGAGACCCCTGGCACCACCCTTGATCTTTGGTGGACATTAAGCAAAGGTCTGTTTTTCTTCTTTTCTTCTAGTCATCTAAATCTTTGATGTCCTTCAAGGGGCTCGCCGTCTTTAACTCCAGAACAACGTATCTTTTTCCTCTGTTTCAAAGACTTTTAGCACTTTTAGTTGTTCCATACTATCCCATTTTGTCTCATATATAGAGTTCCTTTAGAAGCACTGATTTGTATATACCAATCTTGCTCTTCCGCTAACCATTCTACAGGTTATGGAGGACTCAGAGTGTAGCTTTGAGTGTCTCTGTGCTCAGTTGTTACTTGGTATTTTCTTGACTGGTAGCTCCGGGTGAGCGGGAACTGTGTCTTACTCCCTATCTTTTCTCCGAATGGAAGGGGCTCTGCAAATATTTGATGAGTGAATGAAAGAATAGGCATTACCTGTTTTTCACTGCTTTTTAACTCAGTAATGTCTAATAAACAAATTGATTTAACATTGCTTTTACCCATCCTTCATATACTGCCAGACTTGCTGAACTTATCCAAACAGATGGAATAGTGTGAGTCCAACCCTGATCTGCTGCAGGATGTGGCTCCAGAAACACACTGGACTCAAAGATAGGGAACTTCTCTTTACTGTGGGTGCTCTTTCAGCTATTATGTGAAATTATGGATAACGCTTTGGAGCTGGAAATGATCTTAGATTTTATGTAACCAAAGCCTTGAATGCTAAAAGTTCGATGAAAAGGATTTGTATGTTCAAAGCTAGTTGGGATTAGTCAGAGAGATTGCCTTCATGGAGGATATAATATTAAGCAGAGTTTATTGATGGGGAAAGATGTGGGTTGTCTAAAGAGAGGATGGAACATTCCAAGGGTGTAGAGTGACATGAGCTAGGGATTGGAGATGGCAGCAGATACGTGTGGAGGAGAGCCCACAGGGAGGGTGTTGGCTGTATGTCAGGATTATCACATTACATAAAGGGAACAAGGTGGCGGGTGGATGAGTTAGAAGCCATCACCACTCCCTCTCTGCTCTGTCCTTTGCAGCACTCCTCTCTTATCCTTGATTTTGTCCTGACCTCCTTATCCTTTTATCTGGGCCAAAGACATGGCTCAACCCCTGATTTTAAAATGAAACCCAAATGACACATTTGGAACCCTACATTTCAGCTTGGAAATGTTGGTTTTGCATTGTGTTTGGCACACATAGCAGCCAGCTGACATGGCCCAAACCCCGGGAGGGACCACTGGCACAGCCTCAGCCTGATATTTCCATGTCTTCAAATCAATTCAAGCTACTCATTAGGCAGCCTCATTTCATCAAGCAATCTGCTGCATGCGGGACCATCCTGGGATCACCACAGTCTTCCCTTTGGTCCGTCTCATCATTCCCTCTCCATTCTTGCCTTCACCACATTTCTGGATCATAAAGGATAGCTGCAGGAACAGGCTCCTCACTTTCTCTCTAGGAGGGCCAGATACACCCAGCATTTGTGCCCTTTCTTCCCCATATGGGGTTGTTATTCTATTTTCCTAACCCAGATCACCCGCTCTGACTCACTGAATGTATCAGGGGTTGACTTAAGTCTTCCTTTGGCTAACAAGCGTCAGAATGTATTTATATTTAAAAGAAGAATGTGTAATGTGTTCTTAAAAACTTTAAAAGCAAAAGTGGCCAGGAGCAGTCATTATTTTTTCGCTCTGAAGGATACCAATGAGCAATTTCTCCAGGTAAATGCAGTCTTTCCAGAAGAGATTGCTTCTTTCTCTCCTAGGGATTTTTAGCCTTTTTTTTCCCTCCTTTCTGTAATTATTAAAAAAGAAAAGAGGAACATAGCTGTCTCAGTAACTACTTTGCTGGATTCCAGGGCTCCTGGAATAGGTGCAGTCAAAGGCAGGTGATCTGTGAAAGACTTCAGAATTAAGGAGCGGGTACAGTTCACGGTTTTAGGGATTCTATTTAATGAACAACAGCACTTCTTCATTTAACATTGCTTCACAATTTATGCTGTGAAAATAACTCTGGAGGAATCTAAGCTGTTATTACCCTTGCTCTTTGAATTTTGATTTTCCAGTATTCTATCCTGAGTCTTAATGATGCAGATTATTGCAATTTGTCACTTCTTACGATGCATACAGTAAATCCCGGATTCAGACAGAGGTCTCTGACCCTATCCTATCTTGAATGGAAACTACTTTTCTTATTTGACTTCTCAGTAGCCACTAGCTGATTATGCTTCTTTAAGGTTAAAAAAACACAAACAAACATATAAACCAGCAGCAGAATAATTTGGATACGTGTAGATTCTGTGCAGATGCCCAGTGGGAGACGACAGGCCATCCTGCATCCAGAAGGGATGATGGACAAAGCCTCTGCCTCACACAGCTCACTAAGGACTGGTTTTCAAGGCTGACAAAGCAGAAGCCATTTCGTTCTTTGCATTTCTTTACAGCCAACATGCCGATACATTTGCTGAGCAATGTAGACAATTTCTCTAGCACCAACAGCTTTTATTCCTGCTTCTACCCTGTTGTAAACCTAGAAACAAATATTTAGCTGGCTGTGGAGTGCCATCCACATGAGTGCTCTCCCTCTGGGGGTCTGCTGCACACACAGCGCCTGGCTGGTCCTTTCACGTCGCACAGGACATATAATATATTTACGTCTCGTGTAACCATAGAAACCTGTTGTGTCGGAGAAGACTTTATGATTTTGCTGCTCTCCAGAAAGAGATGAATAAAGCCACAGGGCAACCTGCCACCTCTTGTTTAGTTACTTTGTAATCATTTAGCAATTAAGACTGCAGAACATATTTACTATAATTTTCACATCTGTAGACATTTTATAAAGTATTGAATATACATAAGGAAATAAAAACACTTGAGACATTATTTCAGAAACCCCATAGCCAACACAATTTTTTTGTATTACCTATACAATTTGTACTTCATTAATTATTATTGAAATGGCTGGTCTTTTTTTCTGTGGTAGCATTTCCTTTAGTATCCTTGGCATAAGGAATACATAAATTTTGTTATGCTATACAATAGGGTGGTAGAAAGAACACCAGTTTGGGAGTTGAGAAGATAGATTAGATATAAAGCCTACTTTAAATCTGGTCTCTTCCATTCACTGGCTGAGGTTCCTGGGGCAAGTGACTGAATCTTGCAGAGCTTTCGGGGGGTGGGGAGAGGGCTGCTGCTTTTAACAAAAATCTAGGAAATGGGCATAATAATAGTATCTACCTTGAGGGGTCACTGTGAGGAAAGCAATGACACTTGATAAAGGGTCACTATATGGCATTGCTATCATTGCTTATTCTTAACTTTTATGTCTTTTGTTCAAGTACAGAATGCATTATAAGTACATTCTGATGCCAGCAAAAGCTTGTTTTGTTCTGCACATATATGGTACTTTATACTTATTAAAGACTTAACAAATATTTATTAATTATAAAATCCCCAAGGGAGCTGGAAATACAAATTCCATCTCTTTTCCAATTAATTCTGCACCTTTCTATTTGGCAAATACATGTGTTTCAGGGCTTTTAATACAGCAAGGAACCCCCTTGGCTCTTTTGTCTGTGCCTTGGATTTTTTTTAAAGGAATTATCGAAGATGTCATGGAAGCTCCGATTTAACTGCTAGATGACTTGAGCGACCCCTGCTGGCTGGCTGCAAAATCAGACGCGCCCACCAAGCCAAAAGCCATACACCTCACCCTTAGGCCCCATATAAATTCGCTGTAGACTGTGTGGACGATGGGTGGTAGGGTATAATCATGGCTTCGAAGGCATGGAGTTTACTCTTATGGTTATTATTTTCTTTATTATTGTTATTTAAATGGAAGGATTAGAATGCAGGGGACGTTTCCCACTAGCTAATAACCATTTAAGTTGTGTTTGGGGGCTTTCATGACTTGACAACAGCTTTTCACAATCTCAGGCTGTTAAACCCCCTACCGGGTTAATGTGGCAGAAAAAGACAGGAACGACATCAGCCAGCAGCTTTTTGTGCAGTGCTGTATCTCGAGCATCTGGAATAGAGAAGGGGAAACAGATCCTTGTAGAAATCCAATTAGAGAGAGAAGGAAATGTGCTTTGCTGAAAGAGAGAGAAAAAGAAAACAGGTTCTCTCCCAGAGGTAAAAAGACTTCAATATTAACAAAAGAAATCCTATGTTACTTTGACTTGTTTCAGAAAACCAATGTTTCTGGGTATCCTCTCAGAAAACAAATACTGCAGGCAAACAGGAAACTGTTTTCACCCAAATTCAATTTAGATAATAACAAATGTGACTGTTCAAAAAACGTCAGAGATGGGGGACTGCAAAAGCTTTCCATGATTCCTCCCAGGAGCATGGGAGTCGCACTCTGCCTCTGACTTGTTGTTCAGTTTTAGGTGGTTTTACAAAAGATCTAGGGAATATGGAGTAATTTTAAAAGTCACTTCTAGCTTTTAAGGACCATGTCCCATATGGAAAATAACTCCCCTCCCCCTGGTTGTTCCTCAGCATTTGGTTATACCCTGACTTTCTCTGTTAAGTGGTCTCTTGTCCAGACCAAATAGACTTGGTTTGATAGCTCTTGGTGACACTATTTGTATAGAAACTTAAAATGTGTGCAATTTACCTAAATTTAGAGGATTATAAATAAAGCTACCACACACCCCCTCCAGTTTGCCTCATTAAGGAGATCATGTTGTATTAGAATATGCATTTTCATTATGACATATTAGGGTTTGTTGTATTTATAACAACTCTGAGGGGGGCATTCTTCCAGCATTACGCGGAGGTCTCGCTGTAGGACTCCCATTAGAAGCAGGCACAGTATGAGTTTTGCTGTAATATTCTCATTATCCTAAACCCTCATCTCTTTTTCATTTGTTAAACGGGTCATTTGGCTTTTTAATATAACATGTATTAGTGCATGTGTAGGAAACAAAAATCTTTAAACACTGACTCAGGCAGGTCTCTTTTAACGGCTGGTAAAATGTATGCCCATACTCCCCACACTCTGCCATCATGCGTCTCAAACCGTTTGATGTATAATTGTTTCTAAGTAATATGTAGCATGTACGTAATATATGCAAATGTTCTTCCCAGAGACCTTCTTGGCTCTTGGTGAACAAGGGAAATGGACCTCATGGTGATCTTTGAAGACCATTTTCACTTATAGTAGCCTGTGTTTTCTACAAGGACACAGAATCAAATGAAATTTAAAAGCATTCATAGCATATGCGAGCTGATGCCGCTAAGAAGAGCTGTGCTAATGGAAATGCCTCTGTGAACTTTGAGCTTCTCAGCCCCAATTGCCTTTAGAAAATGTGTTCCTGGATTAGGTGGCTTCTGAGCCCTTAGAGGCTGGGATGGTGACATGGGCATGAACAGGCTGGATTCAAGCTCACCTGGCTGCGGGGCCTACTTCTGCTATTATTACCTGTGGGACCCTGGACAAGCGCCTGAGCTCCTTTGAGTCTCCCTTTAGGCGTCTTTAACAAAGATAAGAGGATCTACCTCCCAGCTATGCTATATCATGGTAATATGCAAGTAGGAACCTGACACTCAGTAATTGACTTCAGCTGTCATTAATAAAGTGTCTCAACTCTGTTGCCCTTTAGGTTTGGAACTGGGGAGCCCTACAGATGAGAATGGGTACTTTATTTCAGAGGCCCAGTGGAAGGGCCCAGAGCTACTCACCTGATAGAATGCTTTTCCCCACAGGCCCTCACTTCCACACACACGCTTCACAGAACATGCACTCATACACAGCTCTCATGTGCCAAGCCCACTGCACCCCCCTCACTCACCAGTGTGCTCGTACACACCCCTCACACACACTTACCTTGTGCCCTTACTACCACACACTGTAGACACCCCACCTTCACAGCTGCGTGTGCATACCACCTCACATCATGCGTGTATGCTCACAAACCCCATGATTAAATGGGGCAATTGTGACCCCTTATACAGTCCTCAACTGGCTGGGGGAGGGGAAGGAATAGCCAGGTGCCATAGATTTGGGAGCAGCCTCCAAGAGCACGAGTCCTCTGCTGCTCCAGAAACCTGGCCGCAAACCACCCCTGCTAAAATAAAATTTAAAGAATTTTAAATTCCTTTCTGTAACAGTTCCTGTTCTCTCTGATCGCCTCACAGGAAGAAACTTTAAGATTCCAGACAGGAAATGGAAGAAAGGCATTTTACAGTTGCTGCAAAGCCACTGTTTACTTAAGGGTGCCGGTTTTGTTTTCCCAGTGACTGACTTGGTTGTCCTCGGGAGGGGACAGAAGCTAACCTGTGTGGTGGGATTTAAAACCATTTTGCAGCTGTTCTGAAGGTGGTGTGCTGCCCCTGTGGCACATCTCCCAGGTGCAGGTGACGAGGTCAAGGAGGCCTTCGGGGGTCCTTATATAGCCACCTTACATAGCCTGTGCTGAGCTCTGCTGTAGCCAAGGCCTGATGCTAGGCCTTATGAGCATCAGAGACATATGAGACAGGGTCCATGCCTCCACACCTGTCCATGCAATCAGGGGCAAAGATGGGCAGACTGAATGCTCCTTATGGTCTGGATATTAAGGAGTTATTCACTTAGTAGGTGCTTCTGGAGGTACACAGAGAATGGAGAGCTCCCTTTTGGCCAGAGGTGTTCACGGGAAGCGTTCTAGAAAGGAAGGCATTTGAGCTTGTCTTGGAGGGAGAGGCTTAATTTTCACATGCATGGCAGGTCAGGGTTGATGGAGAGGGAGAGTCTAGGTTGAGGGAATGGCCTAAGCAAGGCAGGGAGGTGGCCCACTGCAAGGTGTGTTTGTGGAATGGAGAGTGCTTGGTTTGGATGGAGCAGGCTTGTCTCAGGCAGTGATGGGAGGTGAGATTGAAAGCTAGACTGTTGCTAGATGTCAGCGGTCTTGACACCAGGTTCTGCACTGTCCTCTGGGTGGCGGACAGCATATGTGGACTCAGGCAGTTAAGGCCTAATCCAGGTGCTGGTTCTTGGAAGATTGATTTGAAAGGATTTATGTCTTTTATCTTAATGCCATGTCTGTGGTTTTGCTTTAGCTATGTCTTAGCCCTGCCCAACCCGCGCCCCCCAGATATCCCACACTGCTGTCCTAACTTGCTCTAGTCCTGGCTCATTCTTCAACTCATCTCAATTGCTGATGCCTCTGAGAGGACATAAAGGCTCCGTTAGCCAGGTGGCACCTCTCCCGCCCCAAAGCTCATGTTCCTTTGCATTGGACACTTGCTACCTCCTGGCTTGTGGTAGAGGCATGTCTGTCCACATTCAGCTTCCTTCCAGGGTTGAGAACTTCTGGGGGCACAGACTCTGACACTTGTTAGAATCTCTCATAGCATCTTGCACTTCACAGGGTCTCCAGGATATGTGGGTGAATGAGTACATTCCATTCTGGACACTTCAGGTTCCTCACCTTCACTTCTCAGAGACCAGGAGCCCAGTCATGCATGGATTTACCCAAGCAGGAAAAAACCTCCTAGGTTGACAAGAATGGCTGCCTGCCCCACAGTCCTGTTACACGGGATGGTGGCTCTGAGTGCAGGGCCTCATTTTGGGGAGTGGGAAGGAGCAGGGCAGTTTTCTCCACAATTTTGAGCAACAGCCTCACTCCAGGAAAGAATCCAGGAAGAAGACAAGGTTGCCTCCCTTCCTCCATGCCTACAGGCAATATAATTTTCTGGACCAGAAGAAAAAACTGAGCCCAGGATATACTCTTGTTATCAAATGAGTTGTGAGACCACTGAAATCCCTCTTCCCATTCACTTGAATATAGTCATATGCAGCAGCCAAGGTTTGTTCCATTGTTGCCAAAGAGAAGAGAGCATCGCTCTCGCCTGGGCCTGCTTTGGGCTGGAAGCCGGCTGAGGGGAATGGCGCAGGCCTGCCTCCTCTGCCACCCACTTGATGCTGTGGCAAGGGGATAGAGGGAGACGGGACCATTCTTGCTTGGCTACATGACTTTGGGAACTTTGGGCCTGGTAGATGGTTGGAGTGGAACTTTCCTTTTTGTGGGTCCTTTAGAGGGGCTCTGCAGCTTGCTGGACCTGGGTAGATGTATCCCTAGTCCTCCACTTTTCTTTTCAGCCCTTGGCATCTGGTTGTGCACCTTCTGTGGCTTCTCCAGGTGGTTTTAAAGGACAGAACTCACGATGAGCTTTGCCTGCCCTTTCACTTTTGGTCCACAGGAAACACTCTTGTATCCCCAAACCCGGTGAACTCTGGCAGCATAGGCTGTCACCTCCCGACACCCTCCTGGCAGGGCAGAAGCAGGATGGGACAGTGAGACTCCACTCAGCAAGGGTGAGGCTTCAGTTCTCCAGGTCTTTCCCCTGCCTTCAGGGTGCACATTTCCAAGTTCTGAATGGTACCCGCTGTGAGGCACCATGACAACACCTCCTGTGAGGCTTGAGGTGAAAGATGACGCCCCTCACTCCTCTCCCAAAGGCACTGGGGTGGGGACTCACTGTATGGTGGTAACTCTCTCCGAAGAAATCACTTCACCAGTTTCCTCATTCCATTCTCTCTGGCCCTTCTCTGACCACTGATCAAGGTGGAGACCCGACAGTCCTGAGACAGGTTCTCAAACTGTTTCCTATGTGCATCTGGACGTGGGGAGGTGAGGCAGTGCCTGTCTCTTTAGTGTCTGATATTTATGGCATTGACAACCCCATTAAAGAGGTGCATACACATGTACAGATATGTACAAACACATACACGCACGTCTATCCACACATACAGCAGTCATGCAGCCTATGTACGTATACAGTTGTAGCAGTGCTCACTTTGTGGAAGGAGAGAGGGGCTTTTACTTTTTTACTTGGTTACCTTTAGAATCGATGTTAAATAGTCATGTACTACATAATGGCATTTTGCTCAACAATGCCATACACAATGGTGGTCCTAGGAGATTATGCTATTGGATTATACCGTACCTTTTCTATGTTTAGATACACAAATATTTAACATTGTGTGACAGTTGCCTACGGTATTGAGTACAGTAACATGCTGCACAGGTTTGTAGCCTAGGAGCAGTAGGTTGCACTATGTAGCTTAGGTGTGTAGTAGGCTGTCTCAGCAAGTGTGCACATGCACTCTCAGATGCTCACACAGTGATGAAGTCGCCTAATGATGTGTTTCTCAGAACGTGTCTCTGTTACTAAATGGCATATGACTGTATTTGCCACAAGTCTATTTACTTTCAGAATGAAAAGAAAATAGATTAAGTTACCACACTATCTTTTTGCTAGCCTTTGGTGTTTTCACTTAGGGCAGCACACATTGCTGCTAAATATTGGTGCAGCTAAAAATTTCAGTAAGTACTTTTAATAACAACGCAATGATAACTTTCACTTGTATAGTCTACCTTTTACAAAGAGCTTTCATGTATGCTCTTGCTTGGGTCTCAAAACGATTCTGTATAGTTGGGATGACTTTCTTTTTGTTTTTGAGACAGAGCCTCGCTCCATTGCCCAGGTTGAAGTGCAGTGGCGCAGCCTTGGCTCACTGCACCCTCCATCTCTGTCTCTGCCTCCTGCATTCAAGCGATTCTCCTGCCTTAGCTTCCTGAGTAACTGGG